>OVAY01000593.1:0-51255 GCA_900406395.1 Kernera saxatilis
AATTCCAGTTTGTACGTAGCCGTTAAATATGCAATTAAAGGAAAAATAGCTAAAAGAGGAAAGATAGGTTAAGAAAATCGTAATCTGAATAATATATGTATTTGTGGTAATGATTTTGTTTCCTTTCTGATCCGCAGAAGTGAATGGTCGTATGGAGGAGACATTAGGGTTTATCTCAGGAATGGAGAAGATCAGAGTCAAAGACACACCAGAAGGAGTAGTGTTTGGGGATTTAGACTCTGTTTTCTCAGAGACGTTGCACCAAATGGGTCTTGCTTTACCTCGTGCCACCGCGGTTTTCATCAATTCCTTTGAAGAATTAGATCCTACATTGACCGATAACCTCAGATCGAAACTCAAACGTTACTTAAACATCGGCCCTCTCGCGTTATTAGCAGAGACACTAGTGCCCGACCCTCACGGCTGTTTGGCTTGGATCGAGAAGCAATCCCCTGCTTCCGTAGCGTACATTAGCTTTGGTACGTTCATGACACCGCCTCCCGCAGAGCTTGTGGCGATAGCAGAAGGATTGGAATCGAGCAAAGTGCCATTTGTTTGGTCGCTTAAGGAGAAAAACATGGTTCATTTACCAAAAGGGTTTTTGGATCGGACAAGAGAGCAA
Organism: Kernera saxatilis; assembly: GCA_900406395.1. Lineage (NCBI taxonomy): Eukaryota > Viridiplantae > Streptophyta > Magnoliopsida > Brassicales > Brassicaceae > Kernera > Kernera saxatilis. Next base: position 623 of record OVAY01000593.1, read on the forward strand.
GGGATAGTGGTTCCATGGGCTCCTCAAGTGGAGCTGCTGAAACGCGAGGCAACGGGTGTGTTTGTGACACATTGTGGATGGAACTCGGTGTTGGAGAGTGTGTCGGGAGGTGTATCGATGATATGCAGACCATTTTTTGGGGATCAGAGACTCAACACAAGAGCAGTGGAGGTTGTGTGGGAGATTGGAGTGACGGTTACTAATGGAAGCTTCACAAAAGATGGATTTGAGAAGTGTTTGGATCGAGTTTTGGTTCAAGATGATGGTAAGAAGATGAAAGGTAATGCTCAGAAGCTTAAAGAACAAGCACACGAAGCTGTTTCTGCGAAAGGAAGCTCCTTCGAGAATTTCAAACTATTGTTGGACGAGGTTCTGAAAGTTTAATTTAAATCGACTTTGGAGAAAATAAAATAAATAACACTTTCTATTAATGGTAACAAAAATAGAGTTGAAAAAAATGTCTTGCACCTAAAACACCGAATCACTGAGTAAGAAAGGCAAAAACACCCGTAAAAGGTCTAAATAATAAAAGCAAAGCAAAGCAAAACAAAAATCAGCCAACCATGTAACTAGAGAAGAAGAGCCCTAATGTTTAAATCTACATTAAACCCAATCAATTTAACCAAACAAGACACGAATTTACCCCCAGAGATCTCTATTTTTTTCTAAGCCTTTTCCAATTATCAAAATCGAATTGAGAAGCTTTCGAAAAAAGGTAGCCAGAGAGATACAGTGGGGGAAATGAATGTCTCGCCTCAACTCTCTTTTCCTGTTTTCGATCGAAACCTACGAAATTGGGAAAGCTTCTTCTTCTTGCTGCAGCCTTCTTAGTTTTTATGAGTCCACCATCTCGTCTTGAATCTCATTGGGAGCAATAAGGCCAGGAATTGAAAGCATTCTTTGACGCTCTCGCTCTCTCTGCGCAGCTGCTTCCTCAGCATAGAGATCTTTGTTATCCTGAAAATTAACATTCAACAAATTGGTATTAGCTATTGCTTGAGTTCTTAAAACCAACTGAATGGATGCTTTGCGTTAACTATTACCTGAGCGGAAAATTCTTTAGACTGTACAAGGAAGTCACGAATGTTATTCTTAAATCCAGACGGGTCATTTCTAGACTCGTAAAGTCCATTCACAAATTGTGTGACCTGTACATTTATTTATTTATTGATATCCAATATCAGATTCGAGAAAGAAGAATCAATACGAAAACTGTAAAAGCAAATCTTCTGATTTTAGTTTTGACTTACCTCAGCTGCAGTCATGTTGGGGAATGAAGAGCTCAATAGCTTAATGGTGTATTCACGAACAAAGGCAGCATTGTTCGGATACGGGTAAGGTACAGTTGCAGCGTCCCACAAAGGTTCCGTCAAAGAACCACTCTCAACCTGCAAAATATTTTATATATATATAATCAACCAACCTACCCATTATCAAGCAAGCAAAAGATTGCTTAAACCCAACAGTATGATAAGATTGAGAGAAGAGATGGTCTTACCAGGCAAAACAGATGCTGCAGCACCAACACATGCAGCTTGAACCCAGGCTTATGGAAGGTATCCGTCAAAACTGCAAATATTTCTTGCTCTATTTGCATAAAGTATGTCCGGAAGAATTGATTACAAAACTCCGATTGCTGTCACAATCACAGGCAAATGTTACACCAGTATATAATATAATATATGCCACACCCACAGAGCTGAAAACAAACACCAAACCTGAAAGTTTTTCAGCATCTCAAGCAAAAGATTAAGCCCAGTTTCAGCGATATTTCTCTCGGTATGTCTAAATGCCCAGATAATTGAATCCATCACTAGCTTCAGTTGCTGATGCAAAAACGGGAAAGTAACAAAGAAAGAAATATAAGCGCATAATGAGACAAGACTTAGAAATAAGGCCATAAGCTCCCTAGATCAAGAGAAGGAAATTATATGCGAAAAATATTCACCAACCTGACTTGATAACTTTATCAAGGCAGGGAAACAAAATGTAGCAATAGCACGGAGTAATGAGAAAAACTTGAGGCGATGTTCCGGATAGTCTTCGAAATTCTTAGTTATCATCTGCAGAAGGATGATAAAATGAGAAATGTCAATAAAGTATAGAAAGCAAAGCATTACCTCCATGTAAATTTATTCAGCCCGTCAATCACATACTGCACCAAAGACACAACATTTCCCAAGGAATATAGGAGAGAGTAAAGGATCATGCCAGGGGAAATCATTTAAAAAGATCACCTCCCACTTCCAAATAAGAATCAAACCTAAGGTACGTGAGAAAGTTATTATTATGAACTTCAATCTAAACTACTTCATCACAGTGAAAGTGCCGTGTCTCCTCATTTATGTTAACAGCTGACGTATGAGTGTATGTTAACAGCTGTAGTATGAGTGCGAGAAGAGATAACAAAGAACACAGTCCATAAAATCTGTTACCTCCAATGTACACTGGAAAACAGCTTCAAATATGTGAGGCACGTCTTCTAACATTGTCGCCTTGTACCTGAAAGAACAAATCATAAGCTTCAAGGGAAGTAAAGTTCTAAATCAAATATCGCAACAATAATTTTTGAATTTATGCATAGATCATCACCAATGATGATTAGAGAAAGAAAACAATCCAGAATGATGCAAATTGTACACATCCTTAATTACTGCAGCACGCATCAACGAATAAGAGGCATACTTGTTTATAATCGTTGCAAAGAGTGAAAGAACTTCAGATTCCCTAGCATCAGGCACATTCCTCGCATAGTCACCGAGTACCGATTCCATCATTGGTGGCACAAATTGTTTTCCAATGTGTGGTTGGTCTTCAGCTTTGTCCAAAAAGGTTTCTATCAGCTTTAGGGTTTCCCTCTTAACAGATCTGTATAGCATGCATTACAATAAAGAATTATTCCAATTTGTCAAAATAGAGGCGTCAAGAAATGTGCATCTTTGGTGCATAAAGCCATCCAAACCTTAAGAGTTTTACAAAAGATGTCTTGGAAGCATATGGCCCCCCATCAGTAATGCTGGTTGACACAAGCTCACTGTACATTCTGGTGCAGCCATGGAAAAAGTACAATGAACCCTCAAGTAAAATAACAAGAGAAAGAGTACTACCACTGTACATTAAAGGCTAAGTATCATGGATTTACCTGTATACATTCAACATATCCAAGAAGATCAAGGATATTTGGGATAAGAAGTATGTTCCCAGTGATGTAGCGGCACTAGTGTTAGTCTGCAGGGTAAAACACATGTGAATAGTTACACCTTGCAATAAAATTAACATTTATATAAACACCAACAGATGCACGAACTCAGCCACTATAATGGCATGATTTCACGTGATGATATAATATTGCATTCTGAGGAATAGGTAAGAAATCAGACCTGTAGGATATTAAGCACTGTACGTATCACACCTGGATCCTTGAGGAATTCTACACTTTGGCGTGCCTGTCCTATAATTTCTGCCCATTTCTACATTATAAAAGGGAACAGTCTTAGCCAGCTATTTACATGAAAGCTTAGCAGCCACATCATTAATTAACATACCTGGTTTGGGAGTGCCATCAACCTTTGGAGATACTCATCTCTCTTCTGAGGATCTGATTCTGCTTGAATCATATTACCAACCTGGAGATAGAGAAACGATGAAATCACAATAGAGAGCTCTAATTGGCACACTAGGGACGCATCTGGAAAACTTACCGATTCATAAAATGAGTGAATTTGATGAGGCTCAAGATCTTGAACAGTTGTTGCAAGGCCTGATAGAAGTTCTGATACAAATGGTTCATTCTCTCCAACCTGAAAGCGCAATGAACTATAACTAGGATCTCATTCAGAAGACAATGGAAGAATAAAAAAGGTGATTAAACATAGCGATACATACCTGAACAATAACAAATTTACGCTTGCACTTCTGAACTATTTTCAAGAATGTATCACAGGCCATGTCCTGAAAGGGAAACATAAGAATTAAAGCATCTTTAATTAGAAAGATGCAAGTTCTATGCAAGAGTACTCGGTCCAAAAAAGATTCAGAAACTAGCTAGAGCAGAATTTATATAAACTAGCTAGAGCAGAATTTATATAAACTAGCTAGAGCAGAATTTATATAAACTACTCCACCATGGACCATAGGAAAAAGCAACAACATGAGCATATATTTGCTAGCAATACAATCTCCAAGAACTCATGAGGATCTTATTCTCAGATGTTAACAGGGGATAATAAATTATCTAATCCGAGATTCCACCTGGAAAACTGTATCTCAGAAAATATTAAGTTTGGGATCCGCTACCTGAACGCCGGGGTGTGTCTCATGCATGAATTCAAACAGCTTATTCACAACTGTCTTCAGAAACTTCCAATGGGCTCTTAAGAACCTTGGATACTGGCCAACGACATACCTGCAACAAAGCCAAAGCGGAACAAAGAGGTCAGATTTAACCAAAAAAAGAAAAATCAACCTCCTAGATCTTTCAGTTAAGTATACATAAATCTTGAGAAAAATATGATAGAAGTACAGCAACCTCGGGAGAAATTCAGATGTAGTATATAATTTAGTATATGAAGGAACAAACTTACATGATGTTGCTAGCAATAACGGCTTTATTGTCTTTTCCCTTGGTAATTTCACATAAATTCAACAAATCACGAATGACCATCACCAAAAATCTGTTTTCCTGAAAAAAGAAGAAGCATAAAGCTTAATTCATTCATTGGCACAGAATTAACCAGGTTGAACACACCGTTCAGAACACAGTAAGGAGCAGTCAAGCAGATACAGATAAATCATGAAATGTGGGAGGCTAATGAAAGAATACAATTAACATCAAAGTTGACACTGCCAAATATCTTGAAAGTAAATATGGTATACAAGCCAATAGACGGAAAGGTACTGCGCATCACAAACAAGAATTTCCATTAATATGAAAAGAAGATAAAAGGAAACAACTGAGCTCTAGCAAAAAATTTACCTGATCTTCTGCCATAGATCCGGAAATAGATCCAATAGCCCAGCACAAAGTGTTCAAATTGTTCCATGCCCATTCCTCCCCGCTTAATTGTTTGTTTAGCTTCTTCAACATCTTTAAAGGAACAATCAGAAGCTCACATCAGCACAACAGAATGAAACAGACAGACCACAGCCAGCTTACATATGTACCAGCAAATCTCATATCTAATAACACGCCCATGTTTAAACTGCTAATTTAGGGTACTACTGATTGTTTCCCCTAGAAAAGAAAAAAGCCATTTCATAAACACCATACTTGATCATAACCCTCCAACTGTTAATCCTCAAAATATTTTTCACAAATCCATATGCATAGACCAGTATCATCATGGCCACACTGTACCTGCTTCTCGGTATCATCATGATCAAGGTGTGATAGGTAGATTAATGTCTCCCGCATTATCTGCAATTGTTTGAAACAAGAAATGGGGAAAAACATCAAAGAGGATAACCAAAGAGTAGGATCAAATAGATATAAGATTTCCCTGAATTATATTATGGCACTGCTGGTATATATCTAGCATAACTGAAGAGAAGTATGAACTGGACAAGAATTGGTACCTTATACTGGACAAGAACATCATTGTCCTTCATAGTTTCACGGACGATGTTTCCATTTTCATCTTCAACAATAAGCACTTCTTCAGGCTTCGCCATGCGGTTAATCATTAACCCTCTTAATTTGGACATTGGGTTAGAATAAAGTTGACGCCGCTGCATGACTTGCGTACCAAGACCGTCGACCATACCAGGAAGGAAAGGCATCTGGAATAAGCAAATCAAAGCAAGGAAAGTTTAACTAATAAAATATACAACTGTAGTATCCACCTAATGTAAGAATATAAAAAAAAAGATCCATATTCGTCAAGGAATCCATCCTACCTGCAATCCCATCAGGCTTGCACTTACTGCAGGGTTATCAGAATTATGATGTGCATCAAACAGCTCCAAAACCAACGAGTTCCAATAGTCCAAACAAACCTGCTCAATCCACAAGCAAGCAGAAACCGTCATTTTTCATAACAGGGTCAGTGTATTAACAGAAGAGCATTACAAAAGAAAAAAATGAACATACAACTGTATTAACAGTACTAATATTGGCAATGGCAATTTACATACCTTAAATACTTCAGTGTCATCAACATATGATATATTGATGAGATATTCGAGACCAGTAAGTAACAAAGTGACAATTTCTGGCGCTGCTTCTAAGACTCGTATATGAAACTGCAAATAAAATGCATAGACGATTAAATAATTAAGAAATAGATGAGGTAACAACATTAAACACAAACCGCCATCATTATACATATTCCAGAAACCCAACATTAGATATCTAACTCCACGAAGAAGAAAATTTACCTTGAAAAACGAAGTGAAAAAAAGTGCCAGGTTCTGGATAAATGCCTAGAGGTGACATAAGACACACACCGTCATAACCTTGATAAGTTATTCAAATCGACAGACTGCCTCAAAAGTCGAAACCAAGTGCACAGAAAATACTTACTTGCTCTTCACCACTACCGCTGGAATATGCCTCAGGGATATTTGTACTTGGTGGGAGAATTGTCTGAAAAAATGAGAACAAGCTAGCATCAGGCAAGACGCCAAGAAAAGAATTAAGTAGAAATGAAACTAGAAGAATAAGAACGTCAATGAACAAACAGACAATAAAAAATAGAAGCAGCACAAGAAAAAATTTAATATACCCGCAACTGCCCTATAAAAATGGTGTACATGTTGACATATTGGGAATTGTAGAAGTCCCCAAAATTAAGAGCTGCAACCTGGCAGACAAAATTCGAGCCAATAGAGAATTAAATAATACATTCAATTGACAATAGGGAAAGCTGAATTAAAAGCTGAAGTACCTCGGTCAGACATTGCAGAGTGAGGTTCCTATATGCTGGCACAGGAAAGAATTTAAGGAGGGTCGCAAGCTGTAAACAATCAGTACAGATATCAGAAGAACATAATTGTGGCACCAATTAACATCAATCTCTTGTCTTATTTTAAGTATATTACCAAAGGAGACTCAAATATATAGCCCAACGGAATCCATGAAAGATAGGCATGCAACGCCGACAGTGTTGCACGTATAAGATCCTGTCTTTGAGAAGCTGAGAGGACATATAGGCACAACTCGTGAATGAGTTTAAACTCACTGCACATAGAAAAGTACAAATGTGTAAATAAATGATAGAATGGCGTCACTTAACCAACATAGAGAAGACACTTAATATAGCTCGAAATTTAATATTTAACAAACTAACTATAAGATTCTCGAAAAGATAGACATGCCTGTTAAGAGATTGTTTCAGCTCTTTAATCTTCTGCAGAGTCATTTCCCCTCTTGAGAAATCAAAAACCTCTTCGCTTAGGAGCTAACAAAGGAAAAAAATGTTATTTTTTCCAGTTAGAACTGACTACAAAATCATGTAAAGATTCTTACTTTCAAAATGGCCATGCAATTTTCGCAGATAGTTTCGCTAGTTTTAGCAGCCGCAACTAGATCAGGAATGAAGCTTGTCCACTTTGCTGGCCAATCATGCTTCACTATCTGTGCATGTATCCAAATATATGTTATGCCATAAAATAAAATAAAAAGTCTATGAGCTAGAATTAGTCTATGGGTGGGAATGAAATAGATAAGCATAATGCATTGGCTATTATCAGGCAGTGCTGAAGATACCTGAACCAAAATGACATTTAGCTTGTTAACATAGAGCCTTTCCGATCTGAAAGACGCTTCATTGCTCGAGAGCTACAAGGTAAACTCATTGTCAGCGCAGTTTAGTTAACCTAGCTTCCCAGTTTTAACAAGAGAACAACCTAAGGCTTCCAAAAGTATATACCTGTACAATGACCTCTGAGATGTAATTTTTCATACCATCTCGTTGTTCAACAGGCAGTGCATTCCATCTGTACTTTATAACACCTTCAAGAACCTGAGAGTGGATGCCAAAAGAATATTTGTTTGTCAAGTATCTCAAAAGAACAGTCTTAATTGGCAGTTGGATAACGAAACTTGGAACCACTTCAGGAAGCACTGGTGATAAATGATTTTACAAGCAATAACCATTCTGCACAAGCATATGCCCTTGGCCAACTTTTCTCAAAAAGAATCAAGACAATAACTAGAGAGCTTAATGCATAATACTCATTGACCAATCTTAAAACTCACCAGGCAGTTAATTTCATATCCTATATATATATATATGCCAAAGCCTAACAACTTGATTGTTCGCAAATCATTTTTTTCTTGTTTGGAATACAGCATATTAAACAACTGAATTGAACTAAGTATCCTACAGCATGTTTAATATTTAAATTAAACTATACACAATCTTAAACATTGCCTGCAATACATATTTCGAAGTAACAGCATATAGCACTATGCCAGGATAGATCAGTAGATGAACATGTATAATTGATGAAACAAGTACTAGAAAGGTATCATAAAAGATCGCTGAAACTTACCTGAAGGGCAAAGAACTTGGTATCCATGCTCTTTGTGTTTTGTAGAATGTGAACAACTTGGAGCCACATATCTGGATTTGCTTGCAAATCCCGCAAAATCTGGTCCGCAGCAGCTCTCTGAACATGTTTTTGGGAGCAATGCCGATTAATTCAAGGTAAAACTCAGATGCAAATGAGGTGAATGTTGATATTGAAGCAAAACCACGAGATTCAATTATAATAAAGCTAAAACAATCATAACAAGATAAATTTCACTTTTCAAGTGGTGCTATTACATAAATACATCAAGATATTTTACTTCCAGATGACCTTGAACTTAAGAGAATAAAATTACAAATATGATTGGAAATTGAATATTTTCAGCCTCTGCTACTCGGTAGAACTTGAATACGCTATCAACCATGATTCATGGTGAACACACATCAGGCGCAAGGAAAAGTCGAAGCTACGGAAGAACAAGGGACTTAGTTTACCGAAGAAAGATATTCATAAGCCAAATAGAATGAAGCGATTTTCAGTATCCCCGTGAGCAGCTAAACCCACTGTAATTCAATACAGTACTAAACCCTAAGACAATGAAATCCAGATTAAGAACTCGAATTACTTAAAAGTTGTAGAATCACGGTTCAATTTGTCCAAAAACAAGCGTCTAACGCATCAGACTGCTAAAACCCTAATAACGAAACAGTCCTAAATCCTACTCGTGAAGCCAATCGAGAAGAAGACGACAGGAGGACGCACAAACGACAAAAAGACCCGTAAATATGCTATCATTCGTCCAATCCCTGAAATTATCCGACGAACCAGAAACCACAAGTCAAAGAGCAGAGAAATTGAAGCACCTCTTCCTTAGATCCGGTAACGAAGAAGGCCGCGACAGTGGCATCGAGCACACCGACGTCAATAGGCTGGCTCAAGTCCCTTAGTTTCTCAGCCGCCATGGCGGGGAGATGTGAAAAGTCGCAGTAGAGTATTCGGAGGCAAAATAGCCCCTCCGATAGAGTATTAACAGTGAAAGAGACGAAAACCCTAGGAGAGAGAAAGGAAGGGGACAAAAATCTAGAGAGAGAAGGAGAGATGGTTTCACAGAGCGAAAAAAAGGGTGAGTATATATATAGAGAGAGAGCGTTCTCGAAGACAGCTTAAAATTGACGCAGGGGACGGGGAGAAAAGGAATGACTTTGAAATTTGTTTTCATCTTCTTTCCTAACTAATTAATTTATTAATTTTTTCTTCCCTCCCTAACTAATTAATTAGTTTCCTAATTATTTAATTTGAAATTGAATTTACTTATTTTTTTTCTGCTCTTTCTGCTATTTTTAATTGGTCTGAGAACATTGTTAGACGCGTCTCTTGACTAAAAAATCGATTTTAAGAAAACAAAACAGTTTTCAAAGATTTGAATTTACAATCAAAAAGGAAAATTTTTCTTTTTAAGGAATGGGTTTTTAACATTTTACAATGTTACTAAACAACTTTCTTTTGAATCAAAAAATTAAATTTTGCGTGAAATATATTTTTGGCGATATATAATTTTGTATATAGATGATATAAATCATATTTTTAAAAAAAATATAAAATGTATTGGTCAACATAAATAATAGTGGTTATTTATATACTAAACTGAATTATGTAACAGTCGAAATTCAGATTTTTTTGTCAATTTAAAATGTTGTTTATCATTTAACAAACGAAATAAGATATGATTTAAATGCAAATATAATTATTTTTATGAACATACTACTAATGATAAAAAAACATAATTAACATTTAAATTTTTGCATAAAAATATACTTTATGTGGTACGTAAATATCACTTAAATTTAAATGATGTAAGTTTTACTATTTTCGATTAGAAACTTTATTTTTTTCAGTCCAAAATCCAAAGAACATCATTAAAATAATTAAATCAATCTACTGCAATTTCAATAAAAACATTAATAAAGTTCTGATACAAATGCGATTAATTTTGATGATTCTCGCAAAGTATACTTTTATTGTTATGTTAATATCTTTTAAGTAATATAACACTTACAATCTCAAATTAAGTTTGCTATTTCAAAATGTTGGTATTACTTTAAAGGGAAATGTAATAAAGTGGTATGATTTTAATACATTATCGGATCATATGTTCGATAGAAGAGAGCAAAGTCATTAGCTAGTTCATGAAAGTAGTCAAGACGAATTGCATATAATAATAATATAAAGATCATTCAAAAAAGTCATAACTTGCTGATGCCTGAGATCAGGGTTAAGTCGATATGAAAGTACATGATGGTTATATGAAATTTACAAGTAGAAATACAACTGCAACAAATATTTACAAGTTTTATGAGATTGGTTATATAATGTTAATTCGAATTAGTCGGACTCTTCTTAGCAAAAAAAAAAAAAAAAAAAAAAAAAAAAAAAAAAAAAAAAACCAATNAAAAAAAAAAAAAAAAAAAACACAAAGCAAAAACGCATATTGGGCCTACTAGAAAAAAAACTGACCCATTTTTAAAGTTGGGCCAACTAAAGCCTTATTACAAAAATGACGCGTTTGAAAATATATACGTTAGAAAACGCGCATTGTCATGACCAGCTGGCACTTGACAGGCACCGCCATACAACACTGCAACCATATAAAAGCATATGTAAGGCAAAGTTTTTTTCCATCCACTTTTTTTTTTGTTTTCTCTTCATCTTCAGCGCATTCTCTCGATCGATGATTTGTAAGTCGTAAACCAACCTTTCCAACTCTCTAGATCGCGACTTGATTTTTAGGGTTTCTGAATTTCACAGCCATTTGTAATTTTTGTTTGAAGCGGTTTGAATGTTTGATTCCGTGTGAAATCTTTGCGATCTGTTTTGGTTTCTATGCGATAAGTTGGGTATTTATTTTCTCTCGATTTTCACTCTTACGCTCTAGCGTATTATTTCAATCGATTCTTTCCCAACGGTTCGTAGTTCTACTCGCGGTCAAATAATGATGTTCGAACATTCTAGATCGCAACCTCTTTCGTGTATGGACTTTGTTTAGGGTTCTTTTTCGTTTTTGGGTTTTATAGCGGCTTAAATACTTGGTTGTGTGAAACTATCGAGATCGGTTAGGGTTATTTGCTCGTCTTTGCGATCTGTTTTGTTTCTTATTACTCGTCAAGTTAACCTTTCTCTCTATAGTTGAACTTCTTTTTTTTTGTTTTGTGTTTTCGAATTTTTCATCCTGACTTGCTTAATTCGAATTTGTATCTTGAAAGAAGGCATCGAACAGGGAAAAAAACACTTTTGATTTGTCCTCGTTCAGTGAAATTTCTTCTTTATTTTGAGAAATTAACATTGATGCTCTGACTTTGGTTTTTGAAACATTTTTTTTTGTGCAAACGGGTTTTTGAAACTTGGATGGATTCCTTTTACTATTTTTTTCTTGTTATGGTTTCTTTTTTGTTTTGTTTTCATTCTGAACCCAAGAGATCATGGGCAGACACTCAACTAATAGTGTTCTGTCAGATTCTTTCTTGGGTATACTGTCCCGAGGAGTTTGGAACGGGAAGAAATTTATACCATCACCTTAGCAAAATTATGAATCAGACCGATATTGGGTTGGTAGTGCATGGATGTGCTTACAATGCTAAGGGATGGGAAATAAAACCCACGGCTTAAAAGTTTCGTCATTAGACAGAGGCTAAAAATCGAAAACCGATCCTTTACGACCCACGGCTTAAACGAAGTTTTTAGACAAAGACTTTGGTCGGTTTTCGATTCGGTGAAAAGTAATTGTACCCACGGCTTAAAGTCGAAACAGATCCTTTATGACCCACGGCTTAAACCAAGTTTTTAGACAAAGACTTTGGTCGGTTTCGATACGGATCCTTTATTACCCACGGCTTAAAGTCGAAACGGATCCTTTACAACCCACGGCTTAAACGAAGTTTTTAGACAAAGACTTTGGTTGGTTTCGATACGGATCCTTTTATGACCCACAGCTTAAACGAAGTTTTTAGACAAAGACTTTGGTGAAAAGTAAATTGTACCCACGGCTAAAAATCGAAAACCGATCCTTTACGACCCACGGCTTAAACGATGTTTTTAGACAAAAGACTTTGGTCGGTTTTTGATTCGGTGAAAAGTAAAAATAGTACCCACGGCTAAAAAATCGAAAACTGATCCTTTACGACCCGCGGTTTAAACGAAATTTTTAGACAAAGACTTTGGTCGGTGAAAAGTAGATTTGTACCCACGGCCTAACGTCGAAACGGATCCTTTATGACTTACGGCTTAAACGAAGTTTTTAAACAAAGACTTTTTGGTCGGTTTTCGATTCGGTGAAAAGAAATTGTACCCACGGCTTAAAGTTGAAACGGATCATTTATGATCCACGGCTTAAACGAAGTTTTTAGACAAAAACTTTGGTCGGTTTTCGATTCGGTGAAAAGTAAATTGTACCCACGGCTTAAAGTTGAAACGGATCCTTCATGACCTACGGCTTAAACGAAGTTTTTAGACAAAGACTTTGGTAGGTTTTCGATTCGGTTAAAAGTAAATTGTACCCACGGCTTCAAGTTGAAACGGATCCTTCATGACCTACGGCTTAAACGAAGTTTTTAGACAAAGACTTTGGTCGGTTTTCGATTCGGTTAAAAGTAAATTGTACCCACGGCTTCAAGTTGAAACGGATCCTTCATGACCTACGGCTTAAACGAAGTTTTTAGACAAAGACTTTGGTCGGTTTTCGATTCGGTTAAAAGTAAATTGTACCCACGGCTTCAAGTTGAAACGGATCCTTCATGACCTACGGCTTAAACGAAGTTTTTAGACAAAGACTTTGGTCGGTTTTCGATTCGGTTAAAAGTAAATTGTACCCACGGCTTCAAGTTGAAACGGATCCTTCATGACCTACGGCTTAAACGAAGTTTTTAGACAAAGACTTTGGTCGGTTTTCGATTCGGTTAAAAGTAAATTGTACCCACGGCTTCAAGTTGAAACGGATCCTTCATGACCTACGGCTTAAACGAAGTTTTTAGACAAAGACTTTGGTCGGTTTTCGATTCGGTGAAAAGTAAATTGTACCCACGGCTTAAAGTGGAAACGAATCCTTTATAACCCGCTTAAATGAAGTCTTAAGGCAAAGACTTTGGATCAGTTTTTTGTTAGTTGACAAGTAATTGTACCCACGACTTAAATTCGAAAACCTATCCTCTATGACCAATGACTTAAAATGAAAGTCTTTACACAAAGACTATGGATCTGTTTTTGGTTAGTTGGAAGGAAAAAACATTTGGCTTGATGCAAAAGACATTCGGCCTATGTCTAAAGAAAAAAATTTCAAAGACTATACGACCCACTGCTTAAATGAAGTCTTCAGACAAAGACTTATGGGCTGATTTGCGATTCACCGAAAAGTAAACTGTACCCACAGTTTAAACTAAAAAAAAAATGATTCTTTACAACCCACGGCTTAAATGAAGTCTTCAGACAAAGAGACTATGAGTTGGTTTTGGAATCATTGAAAAGTAAACTGTACCCACGGCTTAATAGATAGTCATTGCCAGAGCTTAAGATTCAAAAATTGATCTTTCACGACCAACAACTTAAAATAAGTCTTTAGACAGAGGCTATGGATCTGATTTTGGTTAGTTGAAAGAAAAATAGAACCTGCAGAGGCTTAAGATTTGGAACCGATCCTTTAGAACCGATCCTTTAGAACCCATAGCTTAAATGAACTCTTTAGACAAAGACTATGGGTAAAAATTCGATTCACTGAAAAAGTAAATTGAACCTGCGGCTTAAATTCAAAATCTGTACCCACGGCTCAAATTCGTTCCATAGCGACCACAACTTATATGAAGTCTTAGACAAAGACTGGGTCGATTATTGATTCATAATAAGTAAATTGTACCCACGGCTTAATATCTAGTCATTCGACAAAGGCTATGATTATATTCGAAAACCGATCCTCCATAACCCAAGGCTTAAAAGTTAGTCTTTAGGCAGACACTAAGATTCAACAACAGATCTTTTATAACCTGCGGCTTTAAAGAAGTGTTAAAGACAAAAAAATATCAGGGATATACGTGATTGGTTGATACGGTTATGTATGAAAATCACAGGTTAAGTAAAACTATTTTTGATTTCCACAGGACATGTACTTGAAGACACTATCAGATTCATCATATAGCAGACGTCTATGACATTCACAGGTATGGTTTTCTAATTTTTTGGTAATTTGTTACATTTGTAATTTACAAGTTAGAGACGTATACAGTAACGACTAATTTTGATTTGTTTATGTGCTTGAAAGCTGCTCAGATTCTCGGTTACGCCCAGAAGATTTCTAATATAGCAGATTTCGGTTACAGGTATGTGCTATTCTAGACTTGTCTTTGATTGGTTAATATTATTATTACTTACGAAATTCACAAGTTAAGTAAGAGACATATTTGTATCGTTAGTTAGAAATGTAGTTAACAAAATTACTATCCTCGCTGTAGTATGCACTCGATTCTTAAAATTACTGTTGACATGTCTATCTATGTTTAGAAAGGTAGACTTTATTCATCAGTTTTGTTGGTACAATATGTCGAGAGTTTAGCTCCTAGGCTCAATTTAGTCACTTAAAATAGAGTATCCCATCATAGATGTTGGCACAAAAAACATCAGATTGTGTGTTTAAAATATCATTAAAACCTCTCTTGATTAAAATATCATTCTCTATTTTGGTGTTTGTATGTGTCATAGCTCTCAGTGTTATTTAATCTATATAGCTTAGACCCTTACGGATTCTGAATGAATTTTCCTTAATTTTTTTTTGTATCTGTTTAGCATATGCACTTAACTCTCGGTGATAATTCTTAACATACAAAATGATATCCTTGCAATCTTAAAGTTAAATTTTAATTGTTTTTCTGAGCAGTTCTGGCATCCTGCATGTATCATCTTGCATCATACATAATATTTCATCATGCATCTTGCATCATGTATCTTGCATCATTGCTCAACTAGATGATTTCTATGTTAGATTCTATAAATGAGTGTACTTGTGCACTTGCGATAAAAACAAAGTGTTTTTACAATGTTTAAAAATGTATTATACCTCTATTGATTGAAAATCTCTCTGTTCTGGTATTATTGATTTTGTCAAAACCATTTCATTTTTCTGATGCATCATTGTTTATTTCTTTGCCTTACTTTCTTGTTTGGTAACCCTTTTCTGTGATTAATATCAAAATGAGGAAATTGGTATTATCTGCATCTTTTGATGAAAAGTAATTTCAATTTATTATCTCCATTGCTGTTATCTACGTGGGCATAATCCAACACGTGGCATATGTTCTCTGATCTTTGCTATAAAACTTGATATTCTGTTTCAAATCAAAGTTTTTTGAAAAATGAAATTGGTATCGAAACCGCAACTTGCTATATGTTTCCTTCAATTAAGTAAAATGGTGTATCTTATCAACAATAGTATGCGTCCTATGTTATCTATGAAGCCTGGCTAGCTGGTGATTAATTACTAACTAATTAGACACTTAGAATCTAATAAGACCCTTGTTTTTATGGTTGTATATCCAATCCACTATATTCCTCGTTAAGAGCAACGAGATCATCTTGATTTTAGGTTCTTAATTGCTTGTATAGTTACTTTGAATCTGATCAATTGAGCGTAACTGTCTTGAGTTTGATTCAGGGAG
Source organism: Kernera saxatilis (assembly GCA_900406395.1). Classification (NCBI taxonomy): domain Eukaryota; kingdom Viridiplantae; phylum Streptophyta; class Magnoliopsida; order Brassicales; family Brassicaceae; genus Kernera; species Kernera saxatilis. Next base: position 16,786 of record OVAY01000593.1, read on the forward strand.
AAGGCGATTCCTACATTTACCCACCATGTCTTAATTAGCAAGATCACATTCAAATTTGGATCTGAGAATCTCTGAGTGACAAAATTTCAGATGATTAAACATGAGAGACTAGTGTTTGTTGTTGTTACACATCAGAGAGAAAGAGAACACAAAGACAGAGACTGGAAGCGCAATCACGTGCCCTTGCACGTGTCATGTTCGAAACTATTACCTGAAACACTCATTTCTCCGTGGTTCTAATCTCATCAACGACGCACCAATAATCATATTTCATAAAAACGTTTCTATGAAATGTGAATGGTGTGAAATTCTGATAAATTATATTAAAGTAAAAAATTTAAAATAGATCGCCTGAAATAACATTTTCTTGAAAAACCAAGAAAGTTATTTAAAAAAAAAAAATGGGCCCAAGTAATCAAATTTATTGATCGTATCTACATTCTTCTTGAGTCAATCCAACGGTTGATAACTTCGTTTACAATTCCAATTTCTAAGGATCATCATCGTCACCAACCTCCACGCCTATTCCTAACTTATTATTTTTCTCGTCTGTGAACAGTAAATTAAATGTCGTTGAGTGGTAGTAGTTAATGTTCTAAAAACCCAGACTTCTATATATTATATGGGTTTCTTCGAATAATCCTAAACCCAGAACCAGGATCGAAGTCTCCAATTCAATTTTCGATCGCTCGAAACACAGCTATGGCGTTTGATCCCGAGCAGCAACCTACCTCTTCTGTTTTTGGAGAGGTATACGTCTCACTTCTGGTTTCACTTCGTCTTTTTTTTTGTTTTCCCCATCTTCGTTTCTGTTTGTTTGCTGAGAAATTGAGATGTTTTTAGACGGGTAAATTGGCTTGTAGGTCTCATGACAATTCATTGTTTCTTTAGTGTTTATTGGCAAGTTTCTGAACCTATTTATGCTCTGTAGGTTGGTAAGTCATCTGGTGAGATCAGCACAGAGAGGGAGCCTCTTATTAAAGAGAATCATATCCCAGAAAACTACTCTGTGGTTGCAGCCATTCTCCCGTGAGATCTCTCATCTCTTCTCCAAGTTTGGTACTTCTTGACATAATCATGACAAATAAATATTCTTTCAATTTGTGTCCACTTTGTATCATCTCACCAAAAGTGTCTTGAAAATGAGAGGAACAAAAGAAATTTGCAGACTCATGTATTTCTGCAACAGATGTGGTGAACGACTCGGCTGTGTTCATTTTTTTTTTGAATTTTTTGTTTGTCTATATTGACAGATTGATGTGACAAACCTCATGATTCTATTCATTTATTGCCAACTTCTTGTTAAACATGTTAAAGTCTTTCATGTTAAGAAGTTTCTGTTTCATTATTAGGTTTTTCTTTCCAGCTCTCGGAGGACTGCTTTATGGTTATGAAATCGGTGCAACTTCTTGTGCAACCATTTCAATTCAGGTAAAAGTTTAAACTTGTCTGAAACTATGTAGTCCTACAATTTCGTTATCATTCGACTTTTCAAGATAAGTCTTTAGTCACTGTTTTCAAAGCCTAAATACTATAAAGCTCTGGACATTGGACTGAGATATCACAGCCAAATCATGTATTTCACACTTGCTAAACCATTTTTTCCCTTTGATTTCTCCCGTATATTGTTGTCACGTGCATGTACGTTATTTTCAATTGCCTACATTCTTAAAGAAGCCTAAGACTTTGCTATCTTACTGTGCTTTTTCCCTTCTTGCAGTCGCCTTCATTAAGTGGAATTTCGTGGTACAACTTGTCCTCATTGGATGTTGGTCTAGTTGTAAGTCTCCAGATTATCTTTCCTGCTTTTTCTACATGCTGGTCATTGCATATCTTTTATTCTCCTCCCCTCTTGGATCCGTGGTCTTCTTAGTCGAGGTGAAGACAAACTTGCTTACAAAGTAGTGTTAAATTTTCTGCAGACCAGTGGCTCACTCTACGGCGCATTATTTGGCTCAATTGTGGCTTTTAGTATTGCTGACGTTATAGGTTGGTTTTTTATTTCCCGTTTTCTTTATCTGGTAGGCAGAAATATTTAGCAGACTGTCTGCATGTGAAAGAAACTAAAGTTTTGGATGTATTGAATTTTGGAAGGAAGAAGAAAGGAGCTGATTTTGGCTGCATTCTTGTTTCTCGGTGGAGCCCTTCTGACTGCACTAGCACCAAACTATTCCATTCTGATAATTGGACGGGTTACTTATGGGGTCGGGGTTGGACTGGTGAGACTGATCATGCTTCTTTAGTGTTTGCCATCTAAAAACTTGCTTATGCAGGCCAAGTGATCTAACGCTGTATAGTATGCATTTGGCGGTGTAATGATAAGAATCACACATCTATTAGGAGGGTCTCTTAATACGAGAACTGAAATGTTTCCTTTCATTTAGGCAATGCATGCGGCTCCGATGTACATTGCAGAGACTGCGCCAAGTCAGATACGTGGACAGCTTGTATCACTAAAGGAATTCTTCATAGTCCTTGGGATGGTTGTAAGTTCTTGAAGCTCTGATGGTTTGGACGTTGATTGCTTTATGGGAAGCAGTTGTATTGCTCCTCTCGCTTTTCGAAATCTGTTATTTCACCTAGTTAATCTCACATATCCCGACACAAAATTTTATGCAGGGAGGTTATGGAATCGGTAGCCTTACGGTCAATATTCTTTCTGGTTGGCGTTACATGTATGCAACAAGTGTCCCTTTGGCGGTTATTATGGGAATTGGGATGTGGTGGCTCCCAGCATCCCCTAGGTGGCTTTTGTTGCGGGTCATACAGGGGAAAGGGAATGTGGAGAACCAAAGAGAGGCTGCAATCAAATCTCTTTGCCGCCTTAGAGGTCCTGCTTTTGTCGACTCAGCTGCTGAACAAGTAGACGAGATTTTGGCTGAACTTTCTTTTGTGGGCGAGGATAAAGAAGCCACATTTGGTGAACTATTTCATGGGAAGTGCTTGAAAGCTCTCATCATAGGAGGAGGTCTTGTCTTGTTTCAGCAGGTCAGTATAGTCAAAGCTAATCATTGCGTTCTCTTAGAAGAGTAATTACTAATGTATTCTTGTCAAATGGCAGATAACTGGGCAACCAAGTGTGCTTTACTATGCACCATCAATACTCCAGGTTTTATTTTCTCCTCTAAGTAAACGTTTTGTGGAGTATAATTTTGGCTTTGTTGCACCTGGAAACTCATGAAACGATTTTAACTTTTACCCCCTCTCCTGAAATTTCCTGCTAGACCGCTGGCTTTTCTGCCGCAGGTGATGCAACAAGGGTTTCAATTTTACTTGGTCTATTGAAGGTATTCATTTTCTCCACACCTGGCAAAAAGTTATTGTGATAAATAGATGCACTTTACTGTACAACCTCTTTTTTATCAGTGTTAGAAGTAGTGTCATTACAGATTGACAATTCTAACTGTGTTAGGACTGTGGTTATCTAGTCTTAAAAGAATACCTCTGTTGTTGCAGTTGATTATGACAGGAGTAGCTGTTGTAGTTATCGACAGACTTGGACGGAGACCTTTACTTCTTAGCGGTGTTGGCGGCATGGTATGTCATGTCTTTTTATCCCTTCTCCTTTCTTAAACATGTTCTATTTAGATCAAGCTCACTAAAGATTTGAGCGTACCCGTTAATCCTGTGATATACAGAACCTAATGGTCCTGAATTCGTCACTTGTTATGTTCGATGTCAAACAGGTTGTCTCATTATTCCTCCTGGGGTCATACTACATATTTTTCAGTGCCGCACCAGTTGTTGCTGTAGTTGCACTGCTGCTTTATGTGGGCTGTTACCAGGTAAACAATTAATTAATTAAACTTTTGCTGATCATACATTCTCATGAAACTCATGGCATCTTAAGCTGGACTTTTTATAACAAAAGCGGTTCATGTTTTTCATTATTTTCGCCTTCAAACTTTTGATATGCTTCTAGTAGTTATTCATATTTGAACATGCTGATTACATGTTTGGCTTTTTACTTTTTGGTGAGAGCTTTAAAGTATTGCGATTAATCTTGCAGCTATCCTTTGGTCCAATTGGTTGGCTGATAATTTCAGAGATATTTCCCCTTAAATTAAGAGGTCGAGGGCTAAGTATAGCAGTGCTTGTGAATTTCGGTGCAAACGCGCTCGTGACATTTGCTTTTTCACCCTTGAAGGTAATCTACCATTACCTTGAGAATAAAATCATCACTTGTTTAAGCTTTGGTTTGGCTAATGTTGTAAAGTCAAAACCTTTTGCAAGGCATTTCTAGTTAGAATAAAAATGTTAATATATGGGCGGCGGTGAAATTCTATTAGAAAGATATCTACACCCCCCAGTTACTAGTTTTTTTCATGTTTTCGAGACTCGAACAGGGACTTGGTTGTTTGGCTCACATGGCTCTGTTTTTTGCAGGAACTGTTGGGAGCTGGGATACTGTTTTTTGGGTTTGGTGTGATATGTGTCTTGTCTCTGTTCTTCATATTCTTCATTGTGCCAGAAACAAAGGGTCTCACTCTGGAGGAAATTGAAGCCAAATGTCTCTAAAATTTCTGCACATCAAGGAAATACTATGTGTGTATTTCAAAGCAATGTTTGCTTACGACGCTCGAGAAAATTATTACATGTACAAAACCTCATGTTAAAAGAAATCTCTGTGATAATTATTATCGACACTGTTGGAATGCTAGAAAATAAAAGTTTCCTAAAAGCTCCAAAAACATTAGAGAAACATACACACTTGATGGCATTTTTGACAGAATTGGATCATTCCAGAATATACCAATTGGAAATGCAAATACATAAAATGGACGGGAGAAGAGTGAAACTTAAGCATGAGCTTTTTAATTTGATGGTATGCAATAGACAATAGGAAAGAAGAGATTGAAAAAGAAATTAAAAATTCTGAAAATTGTATTATCTCAAAATATTAATTAAAAAAGCAGGCGCGTTCATACTGGTTGAAATCATGATTTTTGTCGTTGAAAAATGTAGGACAAAGAAGAAAGCTTTAAAAGTTAAAAAAGAGAGTATTATCCAAAGTGTGAACACTCTGATGAATTAGAAACATAAGCAGTGACGTCATACTTGAAATCATTGTGGCCAATATTGCAACAGCTGCGAGAGGGCTCTATAAAAAGCAGGCGCGTTCTCGAATATCCGAAGAAGTAGTAACCAATTCGTCGAACGCACAAGTGAAATCGGAGAAGAGAACCATGAGCACCGGAGGAAATGGCGGAGCGACGGCGACGAACAAGCAGGTCATATTGAGAGACTACGTGAGTGGGTTCCCAAAGGAATCCGATTTTGAGTTCACTACCACCACCCTCGAACTTAGGGTTCCGGAGGGGTCTAAGTCGGTTCTGGTGAAGAATCTCTATTTGTCCTGCGATCCTTACATGAGGACTCGCATGGGTAAGCCTCAGGCTTCTGCTCTTGCTCAAGCTTACACTCCCGGCCAGGTACGACGAGATTCTACTTTAAGCCTGCTTCAATTATTCTCCGATTATGGAAATCTCCAGTGAAATTCGAATAGGATCAAAATGTATTTTTGGGTTTGCATTTTTGATTCGAGCTCGCTTCCTCTTATGTCTTCAGATTATTATGTGATTTTCTTTCGGATATACAACTAGTATTTTATTTTGTGACCAGAACGATGTCTTGTTATAATAATAATATTACTCGACGAGAATATCTTGTATATATTATTGCGTTGCTATTTCAAGGATATTAGGATTCCTCTTCAGAGTTTGGAAATAAATCGCAGAATTTTGAAATGGGATCAACTGTTCTGTTTGTGTTCCGGACCATTTCTGTAACTGATAATGTTCAATATCCAGATATCTCTCTGGATGCTTCTTTTTTATATTAAACTAGATGAAAATGATACATAAACGTTGATACTTTAGATTGGTGGTCTTGAAAACTAAGAGAAGAGATCTTGCGTTGATGTGGAAGTCAATAGTCTCCTTGGGTTTTGTTTTTTCCTCTCTCTGTCGTCTTGACGATTCCCTTGTGTTTCTGGTGCAGCCAATCTTAGGGTATGGAGTGTCTAGAGTGATAGAATCTGGACATTCAGATTACAAAAAAGGCGACTTGCTGTGGGGAATAGTTGGATGGGAGGAGTACAGTGTTATCACTCCAATTCCTAACGTGCATTTCAAGATCAACCATACCGATGTTCCATTGTCCTACTACACTGGACTTCTCGGTATGTTGTCCCGGCCTTGCTTTGCTCCTGTTTTTTAATGGAATCACTTGGTAACTTAAGAAAAATAACTTCTTGATATACCAGTGTTGGCTTGAGACAGATCATGAAGTTAAATGTCATAACTCATAACCATGTGCAATAGTTTTATGGATGTTTAACAAATCTTAGAAACGGAGTGGATTAGTCATGTCGAGTTTCAAACTTCGATCGAGAAGAGTTTCAATAGTTTTGTTTGTTGGAAAAAGGAGTCTAGTCTATTTGATATATAGTCTATTCATGTGCTTTCTCTCTTCCTGACAGGTATGCCTGGTATGACCGCCTACGCCGGGTTTTATGAAATCTGTTCCCCGAAGAAAGGAGAGACAGTTTATGTGTCGGCTGCATCTGGTGCAGTTGGCCAGCTTGTGGGACAGTTTGCCAAAATGATGGGTTGTTATGTTGTTGGAAGCGCTGGAAGTAAAGAAAAGGTGAGAAATTGATCATCATCTCTATATTTTTTGTTTTCCTTCAAGAGACTGACTTGCCCTTTTGCTTCTTTTTTCGGGGTTTTGTTAGGTTGATCTCCTCAAGAACAAGTTTGGGTTTGATGATGCATTTAACTACAAGGAGGAACAAGACCTTAGTGCTGCCCTGAAAAGGTTCGGTAACCACTTATTTCGAAGCGTTTGATGTCTATTACTGTTAGGATGGGGTTTGCAGAATAAAGCGGCAATTCGCAACTAAAGTAGAAACAAGAGAAATGGATAAAAAGCATGAACACCTTGATTCTCCGTGGAAAACAACGTAAGAATTGGAGAAAAAAACCAATGAAACTCCGAAATTAAAAATTTTGAAAAGGAAAAAAAAAATTGATCTTCATTGATTGATATCTTATCAACTGCTCTGTTACTAATCTGAGAGACTCTTCTTTGTTTATTCCAGGTGTTTTCCCAAAGGCATCGACATATACTTTGAGAACGTAGGAGGCAAAATGCTAGATGCAGTGCTCTTAAACATGAACACGCACGGGCGTATCGCTGTCTGTGGAATGATCTCACAGTACAATCTTCAGGACCACGAAGGTGTACACAATCTATCCACCATAATCTACAAACGAATCCGCATTCAAGGCTTTGCGGTCTTTGATTTCTACGACAAATATTCCAAGTTCTTGGAATTTGTGCTTCCGTGCATCAAGGAAGGGAAGATAACGTACGTGGAAGATGTAGCTGATGGACTCGAGAAAGGACCCGAAGCTCTTGTGGGACTCTTCTATGGCAAGAACGTTGGGAAACAAGTTGTTGTGGTTGCTCGTGAGTGAGAAAATATTAATGATGTCAGATGATTAACGATGTTGTGTTTCTGGTAACTAGGTTTGTCCATACAAAGAAAAAACTTCCTTTTTTTTTTTTTTTTTTTTTTTTAAAAAAAATCCNTTTTTTTTTTTTTGTAAGACAAATCCACATTAATATACGATTGCTAAAGCATATTTATCGAACAAGAGTGTGTTGGAACCAAAACATGGGTTTTTGGTGAACGAATAATAGTAAACGAATTGGTTTGGGTATAGTTTTGATTCGACTTTTATAGTAATATCAGGTGTAAAGACAATAATACATCATTGCAAACGTAATCTGAAATGTTTTGGGAGTCCCATCATTGTAGGAGAATCTGATAAAATTCAACATATGCACAGAGTCGAGTTATTAAAAAAAAAACATATACACAGGCCAGCTATGAACTCTTAAGAGGATGAGACACACATCATCTCTTCTCTTTACACTTATTGACTCTTTGACCAAACAACAACCAATTACAATCTATCAAAATGCCAACTCATACAGACTCTAGTGCCAACTCAGCTTCTACAATTTCACTCGGCTTTTTTTTTTTTTTTTTTTGTAGTAAGCTCTCATTGGCCTATCAGAATCATTTACACAATCTTCACAGACAAAAAAAAAGTATAGAATTCTCGAATCTTTGTGAATCTGAAAAAGAACATTTCCCATATCAAGAGCCAAGACCCAAGAGACGGTTAGATTAAATTGCTTTTGAATCAGATAACTAAGCTTGGATACTATCACTTTCGAAATCCATTTCCCACATTTTTTGCATCGCACTTAATAGCGCAAGAAATTATGCTTTTGCAACTAATCTTGTCTTCATTGGTTTTGCATTGCCGTATAGCAAAACCGTTTTCAGTTTTATATTTTATATTCATATTAAAAGTAGATGTTATCATATTAAGTACCTAATATTAGTTAATAATTGCTTTTTGTATACATATATTTTTAATTAAAACCGGACCAAACTCAACCCAAAAACCATACAGAACCAAATTGAAAATATAACAAGCCAAGCCTTAATCAAACTGAATTGGAAATGGTTTTATTTGGTTTTCGTTATAAGAAAATCGTTAAAACCAAAATTTACAAAATCAAAACGAAACTGGAAACTAAATTGTAAACCGGGTTGTTCACCCCGAAAATAGTGTTTTTTTTTTTATAAAAGAAACATCATAGTCCGAGGAAAAAAAAAAAAATGACAATTAAGATTAACAACTAATACCAAAATACTATATAGTCCTTGATTATCTCCTGAACCTGGGAGGCTTATATAAGTAGAGAAATATAAACGTTGGGGAACTAAAAACAAAACATCTTGGAGCCATGGAGAGAAGTGGTGGAGAAATGGGAGCGACGATAGTGAGCAACAAGCAAGTCGTATTACGAGATTACGTTACCGGATTCCCCAGCGAATCCGACCTCGTAATCACTTCCACCACCGTCGATCTTAGGGTTCCGGCGGGATCTATGACGGTGTTGGTGAAGAATCTCTACTTGTCTTGCGATCCTTACATGCGCAATCGTATGAGAAAGCCTGATCCCTCGAGTCCTGCTACTGCTCAGTCCTTCACTCCCGGAAAGGTAAAAGAAGTTGAAATGCACCTACTTAATGATTTCCACAAGATAATATTGTTTGTAAGATCTGTTTCAAATTTCGTATAAATTTGGAACCCGATCCAAAATTCTACTTGTTTCATGATTTAAATTTCAGCATTTACAATTTGGAGGAACCGATTTTTACTTCCATTTGAAATTGATGCTTTTGAGGTGTGTTTCATTATTCAGAAACAGATACAATCTGAGTGAACTTGTGTTGTGCTGTGTGTGTTCAGGCTATTTCTGGGTTTGGAGTGTCTAAAGTGATGGATTCTGGGCACCCTGATTACAAAGAAGGTGACTTGCTTTGGGGAGCAGTTGGATGGGAGGAGTACAGTGTTATCACCCCAATTCCTAATCTTCACTTCAAGATTCTTCGTCCCCATGTTCCCTTATCCTACTACACCGGACTTCTTGGTATGTTAATGTCTGGTATAGTAATGTCTAGTATTTCATCATTGTCTTTATTCACTCTCCTCTGTTCCTGACAGGTATGCCTGGTATGACCGCACATGCTGGGTTTTATGAAATCTGTTCTCCTAAGAAGGGAGAGACTGTGTTTGTGTCATCTGCATCTGGTGCGGTTGGTCAGCTTGTGGGACAATTTGCTAAGATGATGGGTTGTTATGTCGTTGGAAGTGCCGGTAGCAAAGAAAAGGTAACTCTAGCGTTTCTAGATGGGGGTTATGTGTGAATCCCTCAATTGATTTGTTGAGTTCTTTTAGGTTGATCTCCTCAAGAATAAGTTTGGTTTCGATGATGCATTCAACTACAAGGAAGAAAACGATCTTAATGCTGCCTTAAAGAGGTAAGCAAAGATTTCTTCTATATTCACAATCAAATGGAAGACAAAACCCGTTAGAAGATTCGCTCTTCTCCAGGTGTTTCCCTGTAGGCATCGACATATACTTTGAGAATGTGGGAGGGAAAATGCTGGACGCAGTGATCTTGAACATGAGACCACACGGCCGTATCGCAGCATGTGGGATGATCTCGCAGTACAATCTGCAGATTCCGGAAGGAGTGTACAACCTCTGGCTCATTACCTACAAACGAATCCGTATTCAAGGGTTTAACGTCTTCGATTACTTCCACAAATACTCAGAATTCTTGGAGTTTGTGGTTCCGTATATAAGAGAAGGGAAGATAACGTATGTGGAAGATGTTGCTGAAGGACTCGAGAGCGCTCCTGCTGCGCTCGTTGGACTCTACCACGGTAGGAACGTTGGGAAACAACTCGTCGTGGTTTCTCGAGATCTTGAGTGAGAAATGAAAGTTGATCGGTAAGTGATTGTTGTGTCCAAAAGCTGGATTTGTCAGTGAATAAATACGAAATTGTTGAAGTATATGTAGTGGTGAAGTTTGCAGAGGACATTGGTGGTGAGTCCTTTGGTTCATCATGTTTTGTTTCTTCTGCAACAAGAGATGAGGGTACATCTCTAATTATGTTGTGACATTGATATAGAAATATGAATATCACAATATAGTACATAAATTGTATAAATAAAATTCAACCCGCATGACCTAACCATGGTTCCACTTTTTTTTTTTTTTAAAGTTTAACGATTTGAATGTTAGAAGACAAATAACTATATTCATAATCATGATGAGCATTTTGTCGAACAGCTTAAATGCAGCTTAAAATTGTTTTGGACTAAAACAAATTTGCACGAAGATTTTTATAAAGTTTGCCGCTAAGTTGTAACCATGATTCAGATAAGCCATTCTTTATCTATATATAATATGTGTTGCTTCAACAAAATAACGAAAATGCAAAACCGGAAACATTTGATATCAGAGATCCATCCAAAAATTTTGAATTTAAAAAGAAAGAAACAAAAGAATCCAATCTACAGATTTGCGTGAGAGACTGTTAACAAATACTTGAATCGCATTCTCTCTCTCTCTCTCTGTTCCTTACATTCTTATATAGCCATGTTTCATTAGCTTTCACTTGTCGAATTCCCAAATGACTCCTCCATCTTCTTTGACTTTCTTGTTGATCCAAGCTTCCAGAAGCATACCAGCACCAATGCCACCAAGGATGAAACTTCCATAGAAGGCAAGAGCCGAAGGCCAAGGCTTTCGCGGGAGGAAGTAAGCTTCGTATTTCTCTTCAAGTCCCCTCGGGATTTGTTTCCTCGCTCTCGTCACCATTTTAACACTTCCACTTGCCTTCTGCTTCTTCTTCTCATTCTCACTCGTCCCCCATTCTTCTCCTCCTTTCCATGGATCCTTCGCCTCTTCACTTGCCATCTTCTGAATTGTCCTAAGAAATCTCAATTCCAATCTCAACTGGATCCAAAATGAGATCAAGATGGTGAATTAGAGTAGAGAGCACACAAAAGTGTCTCCGCACACAAAAATTATTAACCTAATTTAGGCCCAATAAAAATCCTTAAAGGCTCACTAAAGCCCATTTTAGACCCAATTAGTTTAGATTCTGCGCACGGGAAATATGTCACTCGCACATTCGGCGCGTCGATACAACGCGTCGGCACATGAGCCGGGCATTTTCGTCATTTAAAAAAACGCGCGTTTCGTAGACGCATTTCGGCGGCGTAGACTACAGCACAACATCACATCTAAAAATCTTCATCGATCGCGAGCATACACTCTGTTCAACACAATCCGGTTCGAATCGGGTTTCTCGTTTATTTAGACCCCAGCTTTGCAGATTTTTTTTGTTTATTCCGATTTTTCTGAAAAAATATCAATTTTTCCGCTTACGAGGATCCGTATTGCAGATTCAGCAATACTTAGGCCATGGAATCAGAATTGATACTTCATGAAGGTGGTTGCCACTGTGGGATGATCAAATGGAGAGTGAAAGCATCAAGAAGAGTGGTGGCTTGGAGCTGCAATTGCACTGATTGTTCAATGAGAGGCAATGTTCATTTCATTGTTCCTTCAAGCAACTTTGAGCTTCTTGATGATTCCAAAGATTTCATCACCACTTACACTTTTGGGACTCACACGGCCAAGCATACCTTCTGCAAGGTCTGTGGGATCACATCCTTTTATACCCCGAGGTCTAATCCCGATGGAGTCGCAGTCACGGTTAAGTGTGTCAAGCCGGGGACACTGGACCACATCGAGATCAAAACCTATGATGGTCAGAACTGGGAAATGTCGCACAAACAGACCGGTATTGCCTCATTCTCTAAAGAGTGATAAAGGCCAACTCAAGATTGTAATGGCCAACAAGTTAGAATCTTAACGCAATCAAAATCTCACCTTTCGAATCACAGGGAGAAACAATAGAGGGACAAAATCAAAGCTTTTTTGCCTAAACCCTTTTTGAAAAATAATGCTCAGGGTTTTTGAGTTTTTAGGACAAACTGTTGTTCAAATCTACAGCTGCAAATACCTATGTTGATGATAAGTTTATATGATTTCATTTCTTGTTACCTGAATCGGTTCCAGCTAGTTTTCTTCTCTGTTGATGCTCCGCGACTTTGTAATCAATGACCTCTCTGAAAAGGTTTGTGTCCAACAAGCAGTTCGCACTTCCATACACAGCAGCTTGAACACTCGCCATCAATTTCGCAATTTCTCTACCCGAAAAACCTTTTGTTTTCGCAGCCGCTTCCTTCAGGAGATCCTCGGTGATGCCTTTTATCTCAATCTTCTGCTGGTCTTTTTTGAAAAGGCTTTGGAGCAAACCCGGCTTTTTTAGATTAGTCTTAGATATGTACTTGTCTAGGTAGAGGTTTAGAAGCTTGAAGCGCTCGTCTTCTCCAGGCAAGGGGAACTCAAGAGTCTCATCGACACGGTCAGACACTGCTGAGTCTAGATCACCAGGTCGGTTTGTGGCAAGCGCTAGGACTATGTCTTTGGACTGGTCACCTGTGCGGAAGAGGAGTGCATTTAGTGCACTCCTTTGGGCTTCACTCATGTATGTTTTGTTCCGCCTGTAAAATTTGCAATCAAATCAACACATTAAAACTAAAACCTCTGAGTTTAGATTATCATCAGCATCGGATTCACGACTTACTCGCACAGAAATGCATCGGCTTCATCGATGAAGAGCAACAAGCCTCTCTTAGATTTTTTGGACCAGTCAAACAGTTGGTGTATCTTTGTAACAGCCTGAGCTCCAAGTGGAGCAACATCTCCACCCGTCATCAAAGCATAATCCAGACCCTGAATGGTAACAAATCAATGGAAGAGAGTGATTAACGATTATCGAAGTAATAAGCTTGAGATTCTGGAATTTAATTAAGCCTATGAGCCACCTAGAACTAAAGATCAGATATAATAATTATAAGCATTAGCAATGGAGAGAAGACATACAGATTTGCGAGCCAGCTCTCGGGCAGCCATGGTCTTTCCTGTTCCTGGTGGACCGTAGAAAAGCATATTTCGGAAAGGTGCTTGGTGGGATTTTGTGTTGGCAGTTGCATTAGCTAGCTGTTCGATTCTCTTTTGAAGAGAAGGATGCAAAATAACATCACCAAACCCTTTTCCATTTTTAGATGTAGACTCCTTACCACCACCCCGCAGCGTGGACAAGGCACGAGAAACCAAACCAGACCAAGGGTACTTTCCTCTCGATGATTCTCTAATTAGAGAAGGTTGCCCTAATATTCTATCCACGTAGCTCCAGATAACCTTTGCACCTTCTCTGCAACAAGCAATTTATAAGCTGACTAAGTTCCTCAACCTTCAACGACAAGAACTCATGACTGGGATTTTTTCTCTAACCATTTTTAGTCTTTACCTCGTTGTGTAGATCCCAGCTGCAAGAGCAGTGACACCTCCAACAGCAACAACCAGCTTGTTTTGATCCGTTAGAATCATACGCAAGCCACCTACAAAACAGGAAAAACTTCAATTACCTACTGAAAAGGTAATCATCAACGTATTTGATTAGAACATCCAATGATTAGCCCAAAAGAAGGGGAAAACCACCTATATATGGAGAAGGGCACACGCCTATTATACTTGCAAGTTACCTATTAGACTCTAATACTGCTAAGCTAAAACTCCCATAGAGAAGCTTCTACAACAAATGAATTAAAGCGATAGCGAGGTACTGGTTATCACTAATGTCAGACCTCCAATGTGATCGAATGTAGTATTTATGGCTGAAACCCATTTTTCTCTTTCTGCATTTGCACGATCAACAAGCATTCTCCTGTTGACATCTTCAGAAAGCTTCGATTCACGGGCCCTCCCTTCAGCTTCTGCCATAGCTTTGACCCTGATTGTCTCGCGTTCAATCTCAGCTTTCTCCCTCTCCGTTTGTCGTCTCTGTGCTTGAATCTCTTCTTCAGTAGCGCGCCGAGCTACTTCCCGCCTAATTGCTGATTCTTCTTGCATTTTCACAAGTTCTTGATTTCTTGTTCTCTGGGCCTCATTCTCAGCCTTTAACAAGATATACAGCATCAGTTGTTAGAAAGAATGGAAGTTCTCAATGTTAAATAAATAAATAAAGTATTTGCAGAATGGCATGCCTGCATTCTTTTTCTTGCTAAATCATCTTCGTAGCGTGCCATCTGTGACTTTGTTTGTGCTTGGTGCTGAGCAAGTTTCTTCTGTTCATCGTATATTACCCTTTGCCTCTCCTGTGAAATGGAGAATGTCAGGAACATAACTTTACAACCAAGAATCTTCAAAGTCGAATAATGAATGATGCAGCAAAACTGTAACCGCAGTTGCAAAGTATATTCTAGTAGGTAACCAGAGAGTTGCAAGAACACATATTATATAAGTATTCAGAGGTTACTAGACACTCAGATCATGTAATCAAAATGTATTGACAATGAGCTTAAGTGTAGTAAGTCGATCTCACAGCTTCGGCTTGGGATTGCATAGCTTTAAACTCTTGCGCCTTAGCAGTAAACTCAGCTTGCCTCGTCTCTTCTTGTGTCTTAATACTTTCAAATACCTACCAGAAAACCAAACATCATCAATTGTGAGGCCCAGCATAACTGATAAACAAAGAAAAATAACATTTTTTGACATCCATCACAGAATTCTACCATAGCAAACTTTTTAGCTCAAATCTATCTTCCATTAGCTTCATCAAACGAGTTATAACTAACTACCTATAAAAAAGAATCCGTATATACAAATGCGCTCAAAAATCTCTTATCAGATCTATGTAGAGCCTCTACAACTTACAGAATTCGGTTATTTTAAAAGAAACATTAAAATCGCAGTTCTAGGGAAAAAAAAAAACAATTTCAACCAGTCAAAAAGCAACGGAGCTTAAAAACAAATTTCTTGAGACCTTTTTCGCATGAGCGGAGTTGTTTATCCCCTTCAAGGCCTTTGCCCCTCGCTCCAACGCCTCCGGATCAAACCCAGCGGAAGTCGTTCTCGGATTATCGTTCCGAATCCGTGGAGGAGCATCAGATTCTTCGCCAGCCACGGACGATTCTTTCTGAGATCCCGGCGCCGGCGGAGGAGAACCTTGAGCAGGCGGAGGAGTGGAGAAGCCAGAGAAGGTGAAAGGTCCATCTGCAGCAGCGAAATTCGACTTCGAGAGAGAAGCAGAAGCTGCTAGGGCTGAGATCAAACTAATCGCACATTTCTGAGCCATTTTTTCCCGCAGAAATTTCCAAGGGATTAATAAATAGAGGAAGACCAGACTAGGGTTCTTCCTGATTCAACGGGATTTTAAAAATGCTGTAAAACAAATATTTATGAGGAAGAGCTTGGCTTGATGAACAAGAAATTCCAAGCAGAAATATCTGTTGCCATAGAAATGGAGGCAGAGAAAGTTGCCAGGGTTTTGGTAGGGTTTTTCTGTGAAAAGGAAAAAGAAAGATTTTAGATCTCGGGTCGGTTTTACTTGATAATTGGATATTTGACCCGACAAACCGACCCGTTTGGTCCATTTGTAGCCCCAGGGCTTCGAACTTAAAAGATTTCGGCCACTTTACAAAAATTTAGCACTATGTATTTGATGAATATTGTCATTCGTTTTATAATTAATAATTAATTATTTTAAAAATAATACTATGTTAATTAGTACCATTACAGAATAATAGTTTTATTAATATATGAAAAACATGTAAGCCTACATTTATAAAAAAAAACTTTTGTATGCCTACAATTATATCAAAACAGAAAGAACACAATCTTCTTGGTCCGTCGGACATTAGAATCAATAAATTCTTGACAGATATCTCTAAATAGATCTACTAAAGGAAATTTAAAAATTTGAAATCCGTATTTGAATTGATTGTTTAAATATAAAGTTACAGTTTTTTTTTGTTACGTATAAAAACTATAACAAGAGAGCCCTATTACACGTAACTAGGAGTTATCCGCGTCGTGTGGGGAGTTAAACTTTACATGGCGATACCAGTGCCGATCACACTCAATAGTATTCCAAGAATTAGAATAATAAAACCCGACATTTCCCCCTCACGAAGCTTAGAAGAATCTGATTTTGGTTGGCGAGTCGGACTTCTGGCTGGAGGAGGAGCGGTATGATTATGATCAGGACGAGAACTAATGTGGTTGTGATCACTACTGTTATGACTATTGTGGTCACTATTGTTGCGGCTGCTAGGGCAAGAAATGAACGGTACAGTGTGATTATTTCGAGGAGAATCATCGTTGACAGTACTTGGAGATTGTAGTATACCGTCGATTCCATGACATCTGATAGAGCCTAGATTACAAATGTTGCGACTAATGATCTTGACATTGTTGAGAAAGTAGTTTGATCTTCCACCGTTGGAGATCTCGAGGGTGTAACGTGGTAAAGAGGAAGGAACAATGGAGCCATTGGGGATGAGATTGAGGTGCTCGAAAAGAAGAGGAGAAGGGATCGAGTGGCGAAGCAAGAACTCGGAAACCGAATCTTGTTGAATAACGTTTGATCTTGAAAGGGTTTTGTCCTTTGGCATCAAGAATGTGATATTGGCTAAGAATTTAGGGTTTACGGGTTGTAACATGTTGATGAGCATCACGAAAGAGAAGTAATTCGCTTTTTCCATTTCTTGGATGGCAATAGAGAGTCCATGGTTGTTTCGGACATGAGGACTCTTTTGGGCTCTTGTTGATGTTGTTACGATGATGACTAACACGAAGAAGATTATCAAATGAGTTTGAATAGCTCTCATTTTTTTTTTTAATATCTTTCTTGTTCCTTTTTGGGGTTTTTTTTGGGAGATTATGGGATAGTTAGATATAATCTTTCATATAGTTATGTGATGAATTTTGGTTAAGCGATAGATAAGATTTAGCTTTGGACATGCGTGTGTTGTTTTCCACCAAATTGAGTGATCATGGTTTCCGCATGCTAAGCGAGTTTGTAGAGAGTTTGTTCAACTAATATAATGTGTGATTTTTTTAGTGTTGAATAATACTACAACTCACCAGTGCGTACGCCACTACATAATTTTATAGAGTTTATCTGAAAACTGATATGTTAATATGCTAATAAATAGTATATAAGATATTACTATTGTATATTTGTTTGTTGAAAAACCCTGATTACTCATGTTAAAATCAACCGAGTATTAGACTATTATACGACAATTTTTAGAAGTAACATTATAACTTTACAGTTAAAAATATAAATAACAAACGTATTACAACTTTTTCTATTGTATTTTTTTATTGTTGTAAGAGTTCCTCTTTACAAATTTAGATGTATAGTATTTAAATATATAAAAAATGACCAAAAGTAAAATATGACTTGGAAGCATTTGGTTGAATCAAATAACACTAAGAAGTAACATTTAGAATTTGGTTAATTATGATGAATTTCTTGAGAGATATATCAAACAACATGCTTCCAAATCTCCAATACATTAGATTCTTGTTCGCAAACTACTCGCGATAATGCTTTGCTTTCCCACATGGATGTAACGTGGAGTCACGTCTAGAAATTGTCTTAATAGATATATTTTAAATAATATTTTAAATAATATTTTAAATAATATTTTAAATAATTTAATTTATATCAAATTATTGTAGGATTTCTATGACCCTATCATGTTCCATAAATTAGATATAGCTTTGATTGTACGACTTCTCGGTAGATGAATTGCTACATTGTTTTTTACTTCATTTTTCTTTTCAAGTTTTAGTTTAGTTTGGTTTCAAAATTATTTTCCAGATAAAGAAAACATAAAACCAATTGATTCGCATTCAAATTCAATCCGGTCCTTAAATCGGGATACCAATTTAGTTGATACTAATCATTATATGTGGAGGTTCAGAGGCTTCTAACTTAAAATCACACATATCTGATATATGATTGTAAGTCATACTTTAATCCGGATGTATGATTCCATCATCTCGATAAAATTCCATTGTAGGATTGATTTCCGATCAAATCAATCGAACCAAATTCAAGCCAGATCGACTTCGGTTATGGTATTTTGTCAAAGTTCATGCATTTCCAGTTCAAAATCAAAAGAGAATAACCGAACTGACTCATTTCACTTGTGCATATAATTTAGATCCTATCATATTTCAAAGAGTAATTCCATAAAATACCACACTTTTAAGTTTGTGTTTCAAAAATACCACAACAACTTTATTTTTCCATAAATACCACAATTAGTTTAATGTTTCCAAAAATACCACAAAACTAAAATTAATCTTTAAGAGTTTAGAATTTAATTTTTTTTGTTTGGATTCACTAATTTAAGTTGAGGGTATAGTTTTGAGGAGTTAGGGTTTAATTTTGAAGGTTTAGGGTATAGTTTTGAGGGTTTAAGGTTAAGTTTAAGTTTTGTGGTATTTTTGGAAATTATAAAACTAATTGTGGTATTTTTGGAAAAATAAACTTGTTGTGGTATTTTGGAACACAAACTTAAAAATGTGGTATTTTTGAGAATTGCCCTATTTTAAATAGGCAATTCTTAAAAATACCACATTTTTAAGTTTTGTTTCCAAAAATACCATAGTAAAACTTTTTTTCCAAAAATACCACCATTAGTTTTAGTTTCCAAAAATATCACAAAACTAAAAATTAACTTTAAGTCCTCAAAACTAAACTCTAAACCCTAAACCCTCAAAACTAAACTCTAATCCCTCTAAAANGTCCTCAAAACTAAACTCTAAACCCTAAACCCTCAAAACTAAACTCTAATCCCTCTAAAACTAAATTTTAAACCCAAATTAGTGAACCCTAATAAAAAAATTAAATTCTAAATATTTAAAATTTGATTTTAGTGTTATGGTATTTTTGGAAACAAAAGTATAGTTGTAGTATTTTTATTAAAAAAAATTTTGTTGTGATATTTTTGGAAAAAAAAACTTAAAAATTTGATATTTTAAAGAACTACTATTAAATATAACATTCCTAATATTTACCATCAAAATATACATACTGGTAAATTTAATTATTAGTAAGGGCCCAAAATTAATATGCATTTTGGTTTATAAAACCTAGTTATAAGAAAACATTTAGTAATAGTTTGACCCCAAAAAAAAAAAAACATTTAGTAGTAGAGACTGTTTAAATCCACTAAGAATGAAAGGTTAGAACAATTAACAAAAAAATAGGTCTCGTTACAAAAAAAAATAAAAACAAATGTAATGAGCAAAACATCCATGTCATAAATGATACAACGAGAGAAAGACAACAAGAGAAACTAAGTTCAAACTATATTTAGCCGACCTCTGTCTGAACAAGAGCCCATCATCATAATCAGACAGAAGAAACAAAAAATCTAATAAAGGAATGTGATTTTTTTTCATACAGTAAAAAGAAAAACGAGTTTTTTTTTGTGATTCTTGACGAACCAAACCTATCATGGAAAACTGAAAGATCCTCCGATATCAGTAGTACCAGAGGGTGGATTAATGGCGACCCAAAGGAGAGAAATGGTGATGGCGATAAGACCAGACCAAACATACACGATCGTTGGTGTTCTTCCTCTTCTTCCCATTAGCCCTTTAGCAAAAGGATAGAGATGAGCCAAAACCCAGAAGCTGAAGAACACTCCTCCTATCAATTTACTCCACTGTGGAATCACACTATATATCGTCCTGCTGAACCCAACCGCAATCGCGATCAGATTCACCATAATGATCGTTATCGGAGGGATCATAAGCGAAGTCCATTTCACCATGTACAAATCCGCAAACTCGTCGTCTACATCATCTCCTCCTGATTTCGAAGTAAGCGTAAAGGAGATTTCGACTCCGGCCACAACTTTGAGCAAACCTTGAAGAACAGCTGCGAGATGGGCGCTGGTTCCTCCGATGAGCCAAAACTGTTCGTTTCTCCACCATTCTTCGAGTGAGATCCCCGACCATTTGATCTCGAGCAAGGCGAGTAAGCAGAGAGTGATGGAGATGATGAGAAGGTAGACGAGGAAAGTGACGTTGAGCGTCTGGACGATGAACTGACCGGAGAAGAGGGAGAGCGCGGGGAGGAAACAGTAGACGATGAGGAAGATGGACGTGAAGGGGTAGATTCCGACGTTCAAGTAGGCAATTCTCTGGAGGATTTTCATTTTGGAGCTTGCGAGAAGAGCGTTGTTACGGGAGAAGAAGATCTCGACCGAGCCAGTTGCCCAACGGAGAACCTGGTGAAGCCTATCCGTCAAGTTAATAGGAGCAGTGCCTCGGAAAGCATCTCGCTTGGTCACGCAGTAAACCGATTTCCAGCCTCGGTTATGCATTCTGTAACCCGTGACAACGTCTTCCGTGACTGACCCGTAAATCCATCCAATACGTGATCCCCACTCGGTTTTATCCTCGTACCAGCAAGAGATAACAGCAATGGCTTCTGCTACGGTCGATGCATCAAGAAGCTCTCGAGGAATGGTGAGCGCGCCGGGCGGCCGCCCGTTTTTAACCGCTGGGTGGTCTGCGAGAGGCCGGCCTTGGAACTCAGCGACGGGAATTGAATCAATGAGGAACGTCGAGTTACCGAATTTCTTCGGGACTAGAGAGAGATTCATCTCTTCGTCATCGTAATCACCCATCCGCAGAGCTCGGTTTTCTTCAGGAATATTCTTCTTCTTGCGACGAGGGAAACAGCAGCTGCAGCAACCTGGGTGGTGATCTTTGGATCGAGGCGGGTCGAATCCATAAAGTGCGATTCTCCGGAAGAGACAACCGGTTCCGACATAGACAGGACCCATAAGTCCATCAAGAGCTCTCATGTTGACATCAAAGAAGACTGTGTTGTGATTGGCATATCGATCCGACGGGTCAATACCTTCGAACCGTTGTGGGAACTGAACGTAGCAAAGCCGATCTCCGCCTCGATCCATCATGAAGCACATACCTTCTCTCAGAGCCTCAGAGTTGTATATGTAATGATCACAGTCAAGATTGAGTATGAATGGTCCGTTCGACATAACCGCAGAAGCTCTGACCAGGGCGTTCATGGCTCCAGCCTTCTTGTTATGATCATAACCAGGTCGCTTCTCACGGGAAACATAAACAAGGAGTGGAAGTCGAATATCCACATCGGTTAGATCAAGATACCCTTCGGATACTCCGTGTAGTGGCTCATCACTCGGTGGCTTCAACATCACCTGCATGTACGGGAAAACAAAATGAGATCTTGAATAAACAAATGACATCTTCCATCAGTGACTACTCCATTTTCTCAAAGAACTTCAGAGGGAGTAGAAAAAGGCTTTGGAAATCGACTTTGTACCTGAATGATACCAGCGTGGTCGCCTTTGGAATGGTCACTACCAGGAGTCAACCAAGTTCCAGGCCAGTGAGTACCATCAGCCATCCATGTAGCTTTTGGAATCTTCACGGGCTCTAAAGGCTCATCGTCTCTGTTCTGCCTCTGCATCTTCATGGCTTTAATTTCTTCTCTAGCGTGATAAGCATCAGAACGTCGCCTGATCGAATCAGGCAAGCTGTTAGTTCTGACTTTGAACTCATCGTACTCACGCTTTACCCGTCTCCGATCCTTCACGAAATCAGACTTCACTTTGTTCTTGTAAGGATCTCTCTTCAAGCTAAAGTAGGAGTCTGGATTCCTCGGCTCGATCGCATGCTTACGGCAAAAAGGAACCCAAATGTTTGCAAAGCTCGCAGCTTCAGCCATGGCTTCAAACGTAAGAAGCGCCCCTCCATCATCGGATACATAGCAAGAGAGCTTCTCAACTGGATAATCCGCAGCTAGAATCGATAAAATGGTATTAGCAGTGACCAGAGGAGGTTCTTTCTCGGGATCTGCAGTAGAGACAAACACATCAAATCCAGGAAGGTCGGATTTCCCGGTCGGGTTGCTCGGTGTCGGCGTTTCAAACTTCTCTTTCAGGACTTGAAGATCGGTCGCACGGTTAATCGGGCATAGCTTAGGGAGCTGATCAAGAAGCCAAGAAAAGGCGAACCAAAGCTCACAAACCACAGACATTCCCCATAACCATATAGCATCTTGGTTTTGATGCTGAATCCTCCAAGTCAAGAACAATGCAAGAACAACTATACGGATAAATATCAAAAGCCTGCAAACATTGAAAAGAAGAACATCCTTTTAAGATCTTAGAGAATTGGAATTAGCAAAGCTGAACAATGAAGAAAAAGTGGTTTCTTTTACCTGTATGGACTAATAATAGCAGCAGGAATTTTCAGCTTCCGAGTAAGCGGTCTCCACGGTTTGCTCATCAAATCTTGCGGCTCCATACCGTCACCATCTCCATCTCCATCCTTACCGCTCCCGAAATTCCCGTCCTTTGTCCAGAAAGCATTCCCATAACCGTAAGTCCCACTCGTCTCAAACAACCACCTATTGTGATCAAAATCCCCGGTTTGACTCCTCATCAAAGCTGATTTATTAGTTGACTTCATCAACGACAATCTTCTCTCCATCTTTGACCCGCCACCCGCAGGCAACATAGGCCTTTGCTGGCCATTATCATCCGCCTGATCGGTCAAATCCGTGTTCTTGTATGGTTCTTTACACCCGGGGCAAATCCCACCACCGGTTTTGACTGCATCTACGAAGCAATCCCTACAAATTTTAAAGTCACATTCACAAGGAAGAAGATCTTGACCTCTCTCATCGCTCATAACCTTAGCATCACAGCCAGGGATCGCACAAGACGATCCTTTAGCACCAGCCATTTGTGGATGATTAGTCTCTGTCTCAATCACTTTGTCCATAAGGTGAGCCCTCGTGGCGCTGTTAAACCCGCCAGTGAACATCGAGTTAGAGACATATTGCTCTTCAACTTTCTGAGATATCGAAGGATCCATTGGCTGGTTATCCGGAGTTGGAGGAATGTGGACCGTATAGTTCATGAAATCGACGCTGCCTATTTCGCTATCAAGATCGTCCCTCGAGTAACTAACATAGCGACCGGAGGAAGTTCTTCGAGCAAACGTGACGGAAGGAGGAACAGGTGGCCTCGCTTGCTCAGGAACATCAGAGTTGTTTGATAGATTTGATCGACTTTTACTGAAATGATTATTAGATGCCATTGTTGTTGATCTAACTTAGCAGATCCCTGGAGTAACAAGTAAACAGATGCAACAAAGTTAGCAAAAGAGGAAACAAAAGACATCTACTTTAGCAGAAGTCTCTAAACTTAATTTCATTCAAAAACATCAACAACGAAACAGATCAATCGATGGATCTAGAGGCTTCAATCCACAACAAACTCAACATAGTCTCCACAAATAAGAAAGAAAAAAAGCAACAATCATTGTTTTCAGAAAATTTAAATCCAAAACTATAACAAAAAGGCATCACCTTTAGAGCTAAAGATGAATATACTAAAAGAACAGCTTACTAGTTTCAAACTTTCAAATCCGAGAAAATCTCGAAAACCTCACACATATTTCTCTCAGCAATTTGAAACCAGAAGTGCAAAGAGAGAGAGAGAGAGAGAGAGATGAAGACGGGATTTTGACATTCAGACAAAAAAGAGACGATCGCACCACGAACTTACAGGAAAACAATTAAAATAAAAAACATGAAAACCCACGATTGCTTACAATACCTTCAGAGGAAAGGAAAGCTAAGAAGAGAGAAGAAACTCAGATCTTCGGGTTATAGTAATTGACAGAAGAAAACACTTTCTTTTCAACAAATCTGTCTGAAAGATTCAACGCGGTCGGGTCGTGGCACCCAACTGGAGATGAGGCATTTGAGAAATTGAGAAGAGGATGATAGTGAAAGGAAGAGAGAGAGAGAAGAAGAAGAAGAAGAGGAGGAGAAAGGGACTTAGTCGTGAGCAAATACTTAAGCACTCCTGCTATGCTAACTAATACACGTTATGATAGCAACGATTTAGCCCCAATTTTTATATAGATTCAAAGATCTTGAAATTATAATTAAAAAAATAGAGAGAAAAAGTAAAGAAATTGCCAAACTTTATTGAATAGAGACGAGAAATCGAGACGGAAGATCTCTGCTCGATTTTGATTTTTTTTACTGAAGTAGACAAATTAGACGCGGCGACAGCGGAAGACGAAGGTGTAACGCCGCCGGGAAACAAGTGGACGGAGCAAACTCTTTTTTTTCTTTTGAGGGCTGAGGTTTTTCGGACAAGGTAGAAAGTAAGAAAGACTCTTTAACTCTTGTGGGATTATTATTATTGTTTTTTATATATTTTTTTTAACGCGTTTGATGTTTTATTTATTTCCAATTTTCTTTCTATATTGAATTGGGGTACCAAAATTTTACTTACCATAAATTCTCTATTTTCTTAGATCTCGGTTCACTGATCTACAATGTTTAAACTTTAAAGCAAGAGAAAATAAAATCCAAGTTTTGAAAATATAATTTTAAGTTTATGAAGATATTAATATTTCGCAAGTTCATATGTGGTGGCTTTAAAATATGTTGGATTAGTAAATTCTCTTGTAATGGAGGAATTTTATTGTGGTGAAATTAATAAACCATGTTGCTGATTCCGATATAGTAATTTTTTTAATATCCGTTCGATCCAAAGTCTTTGTTATCTTATTTACTGATTAAAAGAAAACTTTTTGACATAAAAACAAGTTTTTTTTTAATTTGTTGTTTTGTTGTCTTTAAGAACGATTCGCAACATTTTCATCTGCAAAGAAAACTATTGCATAAAATGTGTTTTACAACATTTACTTATTAACTGAGTTTTTTTTTTTTTGTTGTAAGATGGTACAAAATTTCTACCAAAAGTACGTTAGAAAAAAAAAACTTTTAAAAGAAAGAAAATGATTTTAAATTGTTTGTATTTGTTAGATAGTTTGAAAAAAAAAAAGAGTTTGTTTGGTGTTTTTCCAATAAAATACGAGAAAAGGGGAAAAAAAGAATGTCGTAGGGAAAAGAGAGGCGTTACTTTCGGGACTAAAAAACGTGTAAGCACACAGAAAGAGAGAGACGCGGAGGGTATTTTGGGGAATCTCTCCAAATACGCGGTCGTCGTCAGGGGTAGAGTATTTGAAGCATTCATCTATCATATAAATGTTGTTAGTTACGTGTGTACGCAGCGTTGGTAAAAAATGTCAATACTTCACATATAAGGCTAAGGGGCTACTAACACCAAATAATTCTCATTATAGTAATTTAACCCAGAAACACATAACACACACGTAATGCCTACATACAGAGAGCAGTCATATATAAATATATCTTTTACAAATACATATATTGAATTTGTTTTCATTTTGAAAATTTATGTGAACAATGAATATCCGTGTTACCCAAAACGAACCAATAACAAAAACTATTTCAGACCAAATTTTTATCCGGATCACTCCAGGCGGATCGGATTTGAGAACATTTGATCAACACAAGAATCCCTTTGGACACAGATCAGAGCACTACCGTGCGTTTGGAGTCATCCCCAAATCAAAACTCGCGTCTTGGTCCAAAGAACTCTTCGACTCCATGGCTTGGCTCAATCCTGCCCTCAAGTTTTCAGATTTTATGCACTCTTTAAGTTCATGAATGACATGAGACATCTCTGGTCTTGCGACTGGAGAAGGATTCACACATGACATCGCGAGTTCAAGAGCTTTCCACACAGAACCAGAATCATACTCGTCATGGAGGTCGGGATCCACGATGGTTCTAATATCGCCTCTTGTAAGCATAGTTCCTACACGTTCCGCGATATGAGGATGTTCATTAGCTTGTTCAATCACTGGTTGATTTGTGATGATCTCCAATAACACGATCCCAAAACTATAGACATCACTCTTTTCGGTCAAGCGATGTGTTTTGTAATACCTGCAAAGACAAAGATACAAAACAAATCATGTTTCTTCAACCACCAGGAAATTATGTTTGAAAGAAAAAATTAATGCTTACTCAGGATCTAAGTATCCAGGAGTGCCAACAACACCCGTCGACACATGAGTTTCATCTCCAACGGAAAATGATCTAGAAAGACCAAAATCCGCTAGTTTAGCTTGAAAGTGTTGATCTAACAATATATTCACGCTTTTGACATCTCTGTGAACCATTAGTGGTTTGCATCCACTATGCAGGTACTCCAATCCTAAAATTTTAAAATCGTTTATGTTTAACCCTTCATCATAAGTTAATAGGATGGGAAATAAGAGGAGAACTAGAATTGGCCAAAAGTCAATTTCTTGGGAAGGTCTTTAGCAATGAAAACGGATCAGTTACGGAATGGAACCACTAACCTAGTGCAGTCTCGAGAGCAATTCTTAATCTGTTCGCCCAATTTAAAACACACTCCCCATGTTTCCCTGTATTAACCAGGAGATAAATGTTTAATGATAATAAGACCTATAATTACATGTACGTAAAACCACCACAATCACATCATTCATGTCTACCTGAGAGATGCGCCTTTAAGTCTCCATTAGCCATGTACTCGTAGATGAGGGCCAAGTGTGTTTGCTCGTCACAATATCCAACAAGGCTTACCAAATTTATGTGGTGAACTCTAAGAAGAAGATCAACCTTTCCACCATATAAAAAGCATTCATTAAGGGTTGTTTGGATATGAAAGAAAAATTATACCTTTGTAATTGTAGCACAATTACCTCTGCTTTGAATTGCTTATAGCCTTGAGATGATGACGGGGAGAGCACTTTAACAGCCACTTGTTCGGTATCATTCAAACAACCATGATAGACAACCCCAAACCCTCCTTCACCAATAACTCTTTCAAAGTTATTCGTCATCAACAGTATCTCTGAATACGAGATCCTTCTCATTTTAGCTTCAAGCGATAAGTTAGCCGGTGATAAATGTAGAGCTGCAAAACAAAAACCAACACAACAAAGCTAACTAATTTTCCTTTAGATTTTATTCTTGTTATCTAATAATGTAACAAGAAACTTTTTGTTGCACCTCTTATACTTGATGGCCTTTTCTTTCTGAAAACAATAATGAGAACCGAAACAACTATAAAAATAGCTACTGCAGTAGCAACAGGTACTATGATTTTGGTTTCTTTATTTCCACCTGAACTTTTGCATGGATCTAAGGCGCAAAGCTTTGGATTTGCCTCAACACTACAGAGTAAATACGTGTCATCCAAAGGCACAAATAATCGTTGAAATAATGTTGCATCTGAAAATCTTACTCTAACTTCAGGTTTTCTCTGTCAAGAAGGGCTCGAGGAATGGAACCGTCAAGATTATTATTGCTTAAGTTTCTGTCAAGGAAAAAAGCTGTTATCTCATGCAAATGCGAAGAATTCAGAGAAAACAGAAGATATGAGTGCTACTTCTATCAGGAGCTTACATAAACAACAGTGACTTCATGTTGGCTAGAAATTGGGGCACACCTCCGGTCAACTTGTTATTTGATAAGTCCCTAGCATTATGTGTATTAAACATGTGAAAAAAAAAAATTAATCTGTGTACACTGACGAAATAATTTTGTCTTCATCTATCGAGTGCCTAATCATAGTCATATGTGGCGAAGACATAAACTCACAGAGGCAGTGCACAACGACAACTTTACAAAAAACAAATAGTTTCTTCAAAAACAGCAAACCAGATATGCAGGAATATACTATATATGTGAAGGAACTTTTCAGAAAAAAAAAAAAAAAAACACACAAGACTAAGGAAATCATCAAAGTTATCTATCTTAAATAAAAGAGGAGAAACCATGATAAACTTGAGAAAGCCATTAATGCTCGAACAGCAAAGTTAACTAAGGCGGTACTTACAGTACTTGTAGCTGGGTCAGATTTTGTATATGCGGCACTATTTTTCCAGTTAATCCATGCGAAGACAAGTTTCTAGTACATATAAGATCAAGGACACACTTCAGCACTAAGAACCTCAGAACGTATCTCATCTGTAAGTTTCACATCTGTAAGTACACTTACAAGGAAATGATTCTAGGTGAAGAAGACATGTTCATGTAGCTGCAGTTTAGCCCACCCCACAAGAACTGTTGGGGGCTACACGGATCACCTTGCCAGTCAATTCTGTTCAATCCATATGCGTCGTGGATAATCTTGATAGAAACGACTGTCATAATAAAGTTCAAGATATCTAATCTTAGTACCATACATTAACAAATCAAGGAAAAACAATTTAAGGAAAATGTTCAGAACTACGTCGCTTTCTCAGTTTACCACCACAGAAATGCTTTCCTGTGGCCGATACTACATTGATTCTTCTTGAATTATTCTCGCATGTACTCAATTTGGTACATAACCTCATCATCACTAATGTTCTTTATGTGGACTACAGTTAAATAAATTCCATTAACGTGCATTGATTTGGTTCACAATAACTTGCATATCAAAATTTCATATGATGCCATCTCTTATGTACTTGGGTTTTAAGTTCTACGGCAAATTGGTGGGGTAGTTAGCCCAAACTTCTAATAAAAGTGGTTGAGATATGTACATACCATCATCTGGATTTGTTTCCAAGTGTGGAAACTTGATTGTTGTGAAAGCCTCCATAGCATTGACCAGAGGTGGAAGTTGTGAGGGAGAAGCTTCGCTTTTTACCAGCTGCAAACTGCACTTTCCTCCATTGCATTTGTTCACCACGGTGTCTACAGTACTTACAGCCAAGTCTAATGGAACAACAGAATCAGACGTAACGTTGCCATTAACCACAATAGATAACATCCTGGTTCTGAGTAACCTCACGATATCAGCAACAAAGCTGCTACTGTTGTCCTCTTCTATAAATTCAAGCTCAGCGAAATGAAAATACAGGTGAACTTGCTCATTGGGGTTATCCAAAGTCCAGTTAATGGTCAACAGCGTTCCATTGTCTCCAGGTGTGGCAGCTGATTTTAATGCCGCTTTAGGTGGTTCGTAGTTGTTAGAATTGTTCACATCCAAACTGGTGGTTATCTGCGTCCATTCCGGCAAGAAGAAAGGATACCAAATACGATCAAAGACATCGTCAGGATACCTGCAGACATCAGAAAACACATCTAACATGGATTGATAAACCATGTATCACCCTAATTCACCAGTTCGCAAACAATTGTCTACGAAAGACAACAGTTTTCAATAACTGATGTCGGTCAGACGTTAGCTGCACACGTATTAACAAACAGGTTTGGAATTTGATTTATATTGAAGTTCATGGTCCTGCGTCAATATATTGCTAAGTTTAGCCGTTTAGGGCAAATTTGTTATCACATCAAAGTACCCACAAAGAAAGTGCAACACTTACCGTATTGACTGATCTGACTGTCTATGGTACCTCCGAAATAAGTACTTCAAGGAAACGTCTTGGACAACGTAAGTATCGTTTCTCAACTGCCTCAGTTCCAGAGCGGATATGAATGGCAAAGAATTACCTGTCTTGACGAGACAAATCTGCAGAGGGTTTGACCTTGGTATGTGAATGATCTCTTCAACGGTGCCATTGATTTTTCCTTCCAAGTCAACTCTTCCCCACTTATTTGGGCCTAGATATAGATCAAAGCTCGGGTAATCATTGAAACCATCGTAATTCCCATACACAAACACAGCTTTGATCAGGTAATTTATGTTTTGGTGGACGGTTAGACTATAGCAATTTCGTATCCCATCTGGAAAGTATCTCAGAAACACATACGGCTTTATGTGTTGTGTTTCCAAATTCTTATGGATTCTACTGCTTTTCCCGCTCTGGATAAAATCCGCATCCGATGAGAATACTAATCCGGTTACCGGTTCAACATAAGGAGACTCATTAGTCGGCAACCCACAATCCAAACTGATGAATCCTGGTAAGAGGGAAAATAGTTAAGGATGATCGACCATCAATTCCACGTAGGTATGCCTTTTGGTTGATCAGAAAACAGAAAAAGATCAATATTGTGCAACAATGCAATAAAATGTGGTTACCTTGTTGAGCCTGAACATAATGTATAATGGAAAATATGAAAAAAAGACAATAACGACCCTCCATTTTTCTGCTACCATCAAGAAAATCAAATTACCGCCAGTGCTCTGGCATATGAAGAAGTGCCTATGAGCAACTCCTCTGATTGGGACTATCAGAAAACAGTTTTGTAAGGTCAACAATTAAAAATGTCGCCAACCCAAGAAGATATCTAAACCAAAAGAAACAAATAAGTAAAAGTATCTCAAATATTTTCTAGTTCAACTTGGAACACTTTAATATTAGAAGATAATTCTACAGGCTGGTGGTGGAAAATTCTCCCATGTCGTCTATATCACCTGTTAAAACTTAAAACGTTGGGACGGAATAAAAAGAACAGAAGACAATGAGAGAACTTAAAATGTCAAGGAGAGGACATACCCAGTCTTATAAACCATTTAGATTCATAATATTTCCACATGGCTAAAGTTGAATATGAGCTTACATTATATAAAATAGTAAGCAATAGTTTAATTGTATAGGATAAAAATTTCAACAGACTTTAGTATACATATCCAGGGGACTTCGAGACTGAAAATGTGAAGTGGAATGATGGCTCTTAAGACAAGAGAGGACTCAATGAATTGGAAGCGGTAGAGTTAGGTCTCCAGCAATCGCATCTGCAAATACTCCTAGATCCTTTCACGACCCGTCTTGACCTCCTCGTGTGAAGCTTGATGTTCACCAGCTTTCCGGCTATCTGTCGTTGCAACAAGAACATCAAAGCTTTTCTGAATTTTGGATTTTGAGATTGCAGTAAGTTCTACATCATTTCTACTGAGATCGAATGGGTGATTAATGGCACCAGATGTAAGCAACGGAGACAAAATTAGAGGAATAATCATTAAAACGGAGAATGGCCCACATAGTACTGAAAAATCAGGAGGTTTAAAAAAGAAACTAGAAAGCTCGCCTTGACAATACACAAGGTGTAGTTTTAATCTACCGTATTCTCCTTTTGTGCAATATTAATATATCAAGGTATGTAAGTTTTGGTAGGTACATACCATTCTCCATGTTAAGTCCTCTGGACCTGATGGCTGAGCAGGGCTGGAATATATGAAATGCCGCGAGTACTGGGAAAATGAAAATAATCATGCTACTTAAAAGATACAAAGATCCATTAAAACGAATGGGATAGTTATGCCCCTTTCGTATAAGGCAAACTATGAAACTAGGTTCATGTCATTTTGAGAACCGGAGCTTGTGAAGATAAGAAAAAGAAAGTACTTACTTGAGCAAGGCTATTCTGGAATTCCTTGACTTGGGTGGGTAAAAGGCCTCTCAGATGATTTACAAGCCACCCTGGCTGTATTGCATCACTAGAAGAAACAAGCACAGCAACCTGACACGAAACGAAGGAAATAAATGAGGGCAGAAGGGATAATTATACAGACATTCAGAAAGAAAAAATGGTGAAAATTCAGAACACCATTGTAATAGGACTTCTGACATACCTCCTTGTAATCAAGTATTCCTTCAAATGGAAGTTCCAACTCGTCGCTGACTATAACAGGTATACAGCCACTGACAATGGCATCAAACAATCTCGCCGAGGATGGTGTGTCACCAGCAGGACACAAACAGAATAAAGATCTGCTAGAAGGCAGACATAGTTAGAAAAAAAATACTGTATCGCAACCAAAACGGTTAGGAAGCAAGTAGCAACCTAGGTTTTACCTACGCATACCGCCCTGAGCTGCCAATTTCCCTCCCTCTCCGGCCGTCCCCTCAGTGATAATTATATCCTTGATACCACTTAGTTCTGCACCAAGTTTGGCACGTATTTTACCTCCCTAAGACAACAATTCAGTAGCCAAATCATGAGGGACAGAATTTATAAGACAAGACAGAGGACTGGAAAATTATTACGGTAACACTAAAGAAGTATCCGTCGAAGAAAAGGTAAGAACACTTCAGATTTAATGCAGAGTTTATAAAGGTTATATATACTGTATATATATAGAGGTGGCATGATTCTTACAGCATTCCTCTTAAGCCGCCCTCGGAAAAAAAGAAGTGTGGTCCTCATTGGTGCATTTTCTGACAAGCATTTGGCATCACATATATCAACATTGGGAACATAAGGAAGAATCAAGTCTTTCTCCAGTGAAACTTGCCCAGGCTTATACCTACAAGGTCAAAGTCAAACAGAATCAAAGTATAGCTAAGAGAACTACATGACTCAGAGAATCAGTTAAAGAAGGAAATCTAGAGTCACCAGTTCCCAGTGGAGTCCATATCTGGTAAAAGCCAGATTGCGTTTTTCACATATTTGCGGACAGACTTGAAAGACCATGGATGGTGAATAGGAAATATGTGATCCCTTCCCTCAGATCTTTTCCAAGCAGGCTGATCAGTGACCCACTTCAAAGCTTCCTACACTCGGAAAAAAGTTAAAAAGATTACATGTCGGAGAAAGGTTAAATCAAAGTAATAGTCATCAAAATTAAACAAATGATACAAAAGAAGTATCTAAAATGAAAATTATTTCTAACGCTAGAAATATATAATCGAAGCTCACTCAAACCCTATAGAGTGCTTTGCATTGCTGCTTCTCCAATAAGAAGAAGCTGATTGTGGTGAAAAACGGAACATAGAAAAAGTCGGCGTCCTGCTGCTGATGGACCCTCACGACACTTTTCAAACGCCTTTCAGATTCAGGAGAGATCAGATCAGCCCAGAGCCAATAATCAATAGAATGCTGCAATATAGGAAAAATAGGAAAGTTATTTGGGCTACAAGTGAAGGAGAAACAGTTGAACAAAACCACAAAGCCTGATCACAAGTCTAGCTTAAGAGAATCAATCAAGTAGCTGTAAAAGGAAAAGAAAGATTATGATGGCTCCAATTCAATCAATCGTCCAGCCAATTGGAGTGATGAATACAGCAAGAAAAGTCTAACGATCAACCAAATGATCAAAATCATTTAAGCTTGTTTTAGGGTCTTCTACTCCAAGAATTTCGATTGCTCCTAACTCCATCAAAGTCCCAGACCTTACTGATACTAGAGAAAATAGACAATCAACTAGTAATCTATATTACCTGCTCGATTAGGCGATGCACAGGGCTACCGTTGGATGTGGCATTTGACGTCTCCTTGTAAGTATTGTGAAATAACCAGAGAAGATCGAGAGTAAACTTCTTGGGCATCTCGTACACGTAAACCTTAATCGGAAAACCGACAGGATATCCCGGATCTTCTTTCAACCACCGATTCTCCCTCTCAAAGACCATCTCATCGAGCTTCCTCACATCATCATCACTCTCCCCACGCGCCGTGTCGTCTCTAACCGGTAACGAGAGCTTCAGCGCCTTATGGATCAAAAATTGCTCCAGCGAGGCAACGAAGGACGTCTCCGGACGGTCTGACGGGTTCGGATAGGAAACGGAGGTCCGGACGGAGGAAGAGAAGGAGTAAAGGATGACGAGTAGCGAGAAGGAGAAGAGGAGAAGTGTGAAGATTAGGGTTTTGGATCTGGGTCGGGGGAAAGTACGATGATGATTCTGCTGTTTTCCGGACATCGCGAGATCTGATTCTTCGATCCGAATTCGATTACAAATTTCCGTTACTCGTCGATTGCAGAAGATGAGAGTGAAGTGGTAATGGGAAAGTGACGATGCGCTTCTCTTACCACGATTGCGCCTGCGATTGCGGTTGAAACGCTACGCTAAATTGATAATCAATTTGTTGTATTCAAATGCGCACGATAGCAATTGCACAAAATGGCATGCTCAATTTAATTAATTAACCCAGAGACCAAACCCCCTGGTTATGTTTCTTTGTGGATAGAGTTACAAAGGAGTAAAAATGTTGAGAAAGTGAGAAAATAAGAAAACCAAGAGTCAGAACTAGGGCTAGGATTTCGGATATTCGGATCGGTTCCGGATAGGATCCGCGGATAGAAGAGTTTTGGATCCATTTAGGAACCGATTAGGTTTCGGTTCGGTTTCGGTTCGGTTTCGATTCGGTTCCAATCGGTTCTGGGTCCATTCGGTTCCCTGAATTGAGAACCGGATTTTACCCGAAAAAATTCGGATTCAGTTCGGTTCAGGTATTTATTATCCGAAATATCCAAAATATACCCGAAAATCCAAAAAATATCTAAAATATCTTAAAATATATATAAAATTCTGAAAAAAATTAAGAAA
>OVAY01000594.1:0-41412 GCA_900406395.1 Kernera saxatilis
ATTCTAAAATTTTAAAACAATAAACCGAAAAAGTTGAAGTCCACGCCGGGCATGGACCACCCACCTAGTTTTCTTTTAGAAATGCATATTAAAGATCATGAAACTTTTCTCCATTTCGTAATTCATCAACATCACATTTAAAACTTTGGAAAGAATAGAAAAACTACAACTGCTAAATTTGATAGCAAGCTGAAATCAAAATACAACAAAGTGATCACAAAGTAAATTCTTACTCTTCAAATGCTTCAGCGATCATGGTAATGAAAGCACTAAACTTGCCTCCCTCTTCTTCATCCCCACCATCATCTCCTTCGTCTTCCTCCTCCGCTTCTTCTTCTTCTGCTCCTCCTTCTTCCTCTTTTCCACCGCCTCCGTGGTGGCCCTTATGCTTCATCTTCTTGAGGGTGGCTCCGAGACCAACCATTGCTGCAGCTATCTTCTCTCTCTTTGATCCTTCTTTCTTCTTGTCTTCCTCTTTCTCATCTTTTGGGTGATGGTGGAGGTGGAATATTCCTCTATGCTTATGGGATTTTTCCTTCTCTTTTTCCGGCGACGACTCTCGGATGGCTCGGTCGACGTGAGCAGCCTCCACGGTTTCATGTAGTTGTTTCTCCATCCTCTCTCTCTTTTGGTTTTTGTGTTTGATCTTTCCTTCTCCGAAATCGTGCTTTGAGGTCTTTTGTGTTTGGTATCCACACTTATAAGCACGGTCCAGTGTCCACCACTTGCATCTTATATTATTATTTGATATGCTGTCAATCATTCTATACTCGCTAATTTTGGCACCAACACTTTGACTTTCATCCAACCTTGACCACGCAAAATAGATTTTCAACATTAATTAGTGCTTTTTGGTTTAAACATGAGTTGAATTAGTCTTTTAAGTAAAACAAATTGTGTTTTTAACTCCGAGGCGGCAATCGAAATTTAAAGGCTTCAAGGAAAGTTTCTTTTAGACCTTTTAATTAATCCTTGTAACATTTGATCAAAAAATGAAAATGAAAAGTTGCCAAATGAGTGTAGGCAGGTGGCGAATGACTTGGTTCTTTCAAAGAAAATTGAACTTTGTTCCCCCAATTCAAATTTTTATTTTTTTTTAAAAATGATTTACATTTTACAAAAATATTATCAACAGTTGGTTTTGGATCTGGCGAAACTACGATTCTAAAACTTAAAACTTTATAGTTAGAAAATAAAAGTTGCCAAAAAGTTAAATCCGCCATTTCTCTTGCTAGAAGATTGACTTGAATCGACTCAACGAGATTTTTTAACAAGAAATTGCCCCAAAAGTATCTATAATCTATCGTATGTAAAAATCCTCTTGCTTGGACTCCGTCTCTGCCTTTCACATTGTTCCAAATCCAAAGACCCAATTAAAAATGAAAAATGAGACTTGGTCAAGCAAGTATAACTACTGAATTAACATTAAATATAATAATGATGATGACCTTTATCCACTTGGACTTGGATATATGTTTGGTAGTGAATATAATTGACATCTATTGGTGAGTGATAGTAAATGTCTATGTAAACAAATATGCGTATATTGGTGTTAATGCATAACAAAAAAACAATGATACAGAAGTAACAACACAACAAATGCGGTTAACATGAGAATTGAATGATTTAACCCGTCTAATATTTTACCATGTTCAAGCTATCTATTTCCGCTATAATCATTTGGAACATCAGACAATAACTTTTTGCTTTAATTAGATTATGTTAGATGATAAATACAGTTGATCTAATAATCCTATACATTTTATGCTAAAATATGATTTACATCTTTGTTTACATGCTTTTGAAAATACCTTATAAACAATATTTGGTGAAAACCAACAAGATTTTTAAGATAAAAAAAACTCAATCGACACGTCGGAAATGGTAAATACACATTCACTTAAACCATTAGAGGACTGGTTATCACCGCTTAATCACAAATGTGGCCCCTAGTCCCTTACACACTCATTATTTATTGCCTCCAACATCCATACTAGGTAGGGGTAAAAAAACCCAAACCCAATTCAAATCCAAATCTAAACTGAAACGAAGCAAATCAAACCAAATGAAAATACCGAATGTCCACCCACCCAATCCGTAGGTGGTAAGCATACTCGAATTGCAAAATAGAATTAAAGGAGAAGGGATCCGTTTAATAAAAATACTAACAAAAAAAAAAGATATATGATTTTATCCGTTTAATTAATAAAATACTAACCAAAAAAAGATATATGATATATCCGTTTACTAAATTACTAACCAAAAAAAGATATATGATATATCCGTTTAATAAAATACTAACCAAAAAAAAAGATATATGATATATCCGCTTAATAAATTACTAACCAAAAAGAAGAAACAAAAAAAAAAGCAACCCCAGTGCCAGAAGTCAAGATAATGAAGTCAAAAAGTTTGATCCGACGGTTGAGAACACATCAAAACCCCAGACGACGACAACACGATAACCTTCTTTTATGGGAAAAAAATAAAAATGGGTAAAGCATAAAACCCTAAAAGAAACTAAAAGAAAAAGAAAATTAAGAGAAAAAAAAACAAATTTATTTTCTCTCTATCTAAAAAGGAATGGAACCCAACGAAAGGCACCACCACCAAGAGCAGCAGCAGCAGCATCTCACTTCTCCTTACTACCTTCCTTTCCATCACCACCACCACAATCCGGCCACCGTCTCCGCCGCACCGGCAACCACTTCCGCCGGAAACTCGATTCCTTCCTCCAACAATGGGAATTTGCCACCGCCCAACGATGGGTCCTCCTCTCTCGCGGTTTACCCTCACTCGGTGCCGTCTTCGGCTGTGACGGTTCCGATTGATCCAGTCAAGAGAAAGAGAGGGCGTCCCAGGAAGTACGAGACGCCGGCGCAAGCCTTAGCGGCTAAGAAATTGGCATCTTCTGCAAGCAATTCCTCCGCCAGAGAAAGGAGAGAGCAAGCCGCCGCTGCTGCTGCCGCCGGCGTTACGCCTTTGTCTAAATCCGGGTCCCGAAAGTCCCTTTTGGGCACCGTCGGTGCGTAATTCTCTCTCTTTCCGAGGAATACAAAAACCCTTTTCGTTTTCTCATCTAGTTGTTTGACAATTTGATGCAAAGTATTGAATTTTCTGGTGAGAATTTGATCTGGAATTGGGAAATTCTTCGAGTTCTATGTGAGTTTTACCGGTATTGCTGCTAATTTATCGAAATCCTTTTTAGGCTTTGATATCTAGTTTCGATTACTGTTACTTTCATATTTTTAGCTCCTAACTCCTTCCTAGGGATGATCTGCAAAGTAAATATTTCCAGTTTTGGTATATAGCTCGTTATCTTTGTGTACGTAACTTTCATACGCTGACTTTCCATAGACACTCTCTGTGCTTCCATATCTGTAATATCTTGGAGCAAAAACCTTGTTTTGAAGACACATTGAAGAGTGGGTAGATTCTTGTTTCTAATATTGCATCATTTTGCTTGTCTCTCTGATTGAGGGCCTTTGTTTCCTTCTAGTGTATCATACTCCTCTTTCCGATGTCATTTTTGAGCTTCATAAAGTTTTTTCTTGTTGCAGGGAAAACTGGGCAAAGTTTTACTCCACACATTGTTAATATAACTCCTGGTGAGGTGAGTATTTTTCTATGATACTACTTTAATGGCCTTCTTTTGAGATTATGATTTGGTTAAAACTGCGAATCTATTGGTTTAACTGCAATCTAGCATCAGTTGAAATCGGATTTGCTATAGAGCTCGTTCATAAGGTGTTCTGTTGTTTCACTGATGCCAATACAAATTGGATCAAGTTAGCTGGCAACTTATGTGTTTTGTGGATTAATTTGATAGGATGTGGCCCAGAAAATTATCCGTTTCGCTGAGCAAAGCAAGCATGAGTTATGCATTCTTTCTGCATCTGGCGCCATCTCTAATGCATCCTTGTCTCACCTCGCATCAGGAACCAGTGTATCTTATGAGGTGATTCTCTTGTTGCTATCTATTCCTCAAAACTAGCTCTTGAGCTGGCTTCGTAAAAATATTTAACAGTTTGGACTTTGGAAAGGGCTATCTGTTTTACTCTGAAAGAAATGACCTCAACATTAATTCTCTGTTTACTGTATTTATAGAGCCTATGAAATTGGTTTCTTTTGGTAACTGTTTAATTTCAGAACCCTTGTGTCATATGTGTTTGAGCAGTAAATAACTGTCTTGTAACAATTAAACTTCCGTTACAGCTAAAGAATCTTACGTACTTCTAACATACATGCTTGAGAGTTGCATATGATCATCAACTTGCTCAGAACTACAAACTTTTATTCAGGGTCAGTATGAAATCCTCTCACTGAGTGGATCTTATATTCGGGGAGAGCACGGTGGTAAAACTGGTGGCCTTAGCATTTGTTTATCTAGTTCAGATGGTCAGATCTTCGGTGGAGGAGTTGGGGGAGTCCTAAAGGCTGCTGGTCCAGTTCAGGTACCTTTCCTCTTGTCTTATCGTTTCATTTACATGTGTGCAAACTATCGTACAGGTTAAAAGCATTTGCCAATGAATATTTTGGTCCGTTGCGTCCTCCTATACTACTAAACTAATGCCACAAACTCACCTGAATTTATAGATGGAATTCCTTGATTGTTTGCCAGGTTTGATAGGATAGTCTCTGTTTCTGGCTCTGGTTTCCCCTGCAGGTGATTCTAGGTACATTTCAGCTAGAGAGAAAGAAGGATGGAAGAAATGGTGTGAAAGGGGATGATGCTTCGGGAAGTGGAAACATGTTGCCTTCTCCTTCTGGCACAGAATCTTTGCTTGGCTTCCATCCTGGTATGGAATCTTCCGGAAGAAATCCAAACGATGAGCATCGTACTATGACTAGTAGTGCATTGGGTGGTGGAGCTCATTTCATGATGCTACCACCTCAGGGCATGCACATGACACATGCCCGACCTTCTGAATGGGGCGGTCCTGGGTATGATTTGTCAGGTAAAAAAAAAGGCTACATTTTTTTGGTTTTCCATGTGTATCTTTGGGCATCTTTGGTTTATGGAGATTGGTAAATCAATATTTAGCTTACTGTGTTCTCGACCAATTAGTGAGACTGAGTAATTTTAAGCGTAATAAGACTTTTTTTGTTTCTGGTTTGGACAAATATGGTGGCCTTATGGATGTTATGGTGTGCAGGACTGAGAGGAAATGGGTCATCAGAAAATGGAGATTATGAGTAAATGGCAGATTAGTACTGATTCAAGTTTCTGAAGAA
Organism: Kernera saxatilis; assembly: GCA_900406395.1. NCBI lineage: Eukaryota > Viridiplantae > Streptophyta > Magnoliopsida > Brassicales > Brassicaceae > Kernera > Kernera saxatilis. Next base: position 5,236 of record OVAY01000594.1, read on the forward strand.
GTGTGTAGAGGTTTATGATCGAAACTGAAGTTGAGCATGAATCAAGGTGAGAGTGGACTTGTCATCATATAATTCTGAAGGATTTTTTCATTGCAAAGGCAGAGAAAGAGAGGCAAAGAAGACAGTGATGCTTTTGTTCTTGGTTCAGTGTAATATTATAACTTCACATCTTTTTCTGGATTCTGTTTCATTTCATCCTTTTTTTTGTTATTTTTCTTCCTATAAATCAGTTTTTTTATGTTTTTATTTTTGTTTCTCAAAGCAATTGCTCATTTTAGAAATATAGACAATTTGTTTAAATAATTGGCTTTTTTTAACATCTTTAAATATTTGGCTTTTAAAGTTATACTTTTTAGCCATGCTAGCCTTTTCCTGTTTTTCCTTCGGAGAAACTAGAGTATATGAAAGTCTCTTTTGGTAAGTTAATTAGGGTATGTGTATGGTTTTATCTGTTCTAAAAAGCAGAGGGGTCTAGGTGTTAGTCGGTCATAGATCGTGACGATTTTTTGTTTTAACCGGTGCGATTATGCGTATTTGTTATAAACCGGAATTACCCTGCTTTAGGCGATTTTAAACGGTTTTAGACGGTCTTGTTTATCAATTATCATTTAATTTTTCTACTGGAGAATTAAAGAAAAGTAAAAAAAAGGAAGGGGTAGAAAATTAGAAATCCCCAAATTGTGAGAGCCAAATAAACTCAGGGGATAGAGAAGGAGAAAGAGAGAAGAACGTGGAGGGTTCGAAAGCAGACGCAGAGAGTGTTGTATCACCCACAAGCCTAATTGAAGAGATCCAATTCCTTAGGGATTTTTTCGATTCTCCTTGCAAGCAGTAGTAACCTTTCCCGATTGTTCCTCTCCTGGTAGATCGTCGTTTGGTAGAGTAATCTGAGAAGCAAGCAGATGTCGAGGTCCTTTTGGGGAGTTTGAACCCTAGGGTTGTTAACTCTTATCAGCTCATTTGTTGGATTTCGACTATGAATTTGACGTAATCTGCTCAATTTTGTTCTAATCGATAAAACGTAGTGAATGTTTTCCCCTAGTCATGGCGTTGAAACCGTTGAATAATATCTGGATTCGGCGTCAGCAGTGTCCTTGTGGTGATTGGAAGTGCTACATTAGAGTTGAAGGAGATGAGTCAAGCTACCAGGTAACTAAGAGCGAGATGGAAACTACAACATCAGCATCCTCACCATATGATACTGTGTTCATGCCTTACGTCGGTCAAATTTTCAGAACCGACGACGAGGCATTTGAATATTACAGCACATTCGCTAGGAAGACTGGTTTCTCCATTCGGAAAGCGCGGTCCACGGAAAGCCAGAATTTAGGAGTCTATAGGCGAGATTTCGTTTGTTATCGTTCCGGGTTCAATCAGCCTAGAAAGAAAGCTAATGTCGAGCATCCCCGTGAACGTAAGTCCGTGCGATGTGGATGCGACGCCAAGTTGTATCTGACTAAGGAAATTGTTGACGGAGTGACTCAGTGGTATGTTTCACAATTCAGCAATGTTCATAACCATGAACTTCTTGAAGATGACCAAGTCAGGCTGCTCCCAGCATATCGGAAAATCCAGCAAGCTGATCAGGACAGGATTCTTTTGCTTTCTAAAGCTGGATTTCCTGTGAATCGGATAGTGAAGCTGCTGGAGCTAGAAAAGGGTGTTCAGGCTGGGCAGTTGCCCTTTATAGAGAAGGATGTTAGAAACTTTGTTAGGGCGTGTAAGAAGACTGTTCAAGAGAATGATGCTTTTCTTAATGAGAAACGAGAGACCGACCTGCTGGAGCTTCTAGAGTCATGCAAAGCCTTGGCTGAGAGAGACATGGATTTTGCTTTTGACTGTACGTCAGATGAAAACCAGAAAGTTGAAAACCTTGCGTGGGCTTATGGAGATTCTGTCGAGGCATACTCTATGTTTGGCGATGTGGTTGTTTTCGACACCACATATCGGTCAATCACTTATGGTTTTCTCCTTGGGGTATTTTTTGGCATAGACAACAATGGCAAGGCAATTCTTTTCGGATGTGTTTTGCTGCAAGATGAGAGCTGTCGTTCTTTTACATGGGCTTTACAGGTTTGTGCATCCAATTTATTGTAATTGTCAAGATGGAAGTACCTAGATGTATATATGTTGTGGTCATGCTCTCCTTTTTTTCCTTATTTTGGACAGACTTTTGTTCGCTTTATGAGGGGACGACATCCTCAGACAATCTTGACGGATATAGATACAGGACTTAAAGATGCTATTGCGAGGGAACTGCCAAATACCAACCATGTGGTATTTATGTGGCACGTTGTCTCCAAACTAGCAAGCTGGTTTTCTCAGACTCTTGGGTCGCACTATGATGAATTTAGAGCTGGGTTTGAGATGTTATGCCGGGCAGGGAATGTAGATGAATTTGAACAGCAGTGGGATCTACTCGTCACTCGGTTTGGTCTTGTTCCAGATAGGCATGCGGCTTTGCTTTATTCGTGCCGAGTATCCTGGTCACCTTCTTACATCAGAGAACATTTTGTAGCTCAAACTATGACGGCTGAGTTTAATCTATCTATAGATTCTTTCTTGAAAAGAATTGTTGCTGGACAGACATGCATGCAAGTATTACTTGAAGAGGTTTGTGAATCATATGGAACTTACATTTTATTCAATTTAATATTATTTCATTGCTGCGTTGTGTTCATTATTCTAGAGAGCATGCAGGTCAGTGCTGCTGCAAGTCTAGCCAAGCAAATCCCGCCGCGAGTTCCTTATCCGAGCATGAAAACATGTATGCCTATGGAAGAGCATGCAAGGGGGGTTCTGACGCCTTATGCCTTTAGCGTATTACAAAACGAAATGGTTTTGTCTGTTCAGTATGCGGTGTCTGAGATGGCCAATGGTCCATACATCGTACATCATTTTAAGAAACTGGAAGGGGAATGTTGTGTGTTCTGGAATCCGGAAAATGAGGAGATCCAATGTTCATGCAAGGAATTTGAGCATTCAGGAATCTTGTGCAGGCATTCTCTTCGGGTGCTGTCCATGAAGAACTGCTTCCATATACCCGACCAGTACTTTCTGGTACGATGGAGACAGGAAAGCCCCCTTGTTACTGCAGAGGATCAAAATGGCCTGGGCATTGACGATGATTGTGCTCAAACGTTTCATTCGCTCTCAGAAACTCTCCTAACAGAGTCTATGATCTCAAAGGATCGGTTTGATTACACTAACCAAGAACTTTCTGCACTTATCGATCGTGTAAGAAATATCGCACCAGCTAATGCTTGTATCAGCCATGACTGCTAATCCAGCAAGTGAAAATGTTTCGAGGAGGGCAGATATGTCTTTTCCGTCTTTTTTTTTCTTTCCATGAGATGCATCCTTATTGCAAAAGTTTGTTCAGAACTATCAATAAGACTTGTCTGAAAAACCTTCTCTCTTCACCTTTTGATTGACAGGCTAAGATAGCAGCGTTTGGTCCTTCCCAGTAACATAGACTGCGCCTACCCTGTTTCGCCAAGTAAAGACTTGAGGTCAGGAAAATTGCAATGTCACTTTCTGCAGCCTGTATCACAATGATCTTTTGAGCTACTTTTTGATTGTATGCATTTCTTGCCAATCGTTAGTTAATTAGTTGTGAAGGATTAGCATCTGCTGGTGAAGAAAAGAGAATCAACAACTCACAGTGTACCTGTGTTTTAATTTTGGTTTAATGTTCTTACAAAGAGAATATTTGACTCACTGGATTCCATTAGAAGCTGCAATGTCATCACTTACTCCTTATACATTGTTCTTAGATGCACAAATGTAGTTAAAAGTCAAAAACTATGGTGAGAATCTCGGTGCAGATTCATATTTTAAAGATGCTGAAAAGACAATTAAGGTAGCTAGACAACACAAAAACGAAACACTTATGTAATAAGCGATAAACAAAGAATTACATATTTGCCAAAAACATGAGTATTGTCTTATAAAAGTTACTTAGTAACTAGTATTCTCTAATGTAATCTAATCCCAATCTTCATCATTTATCTGCCAATCATCATCATCATCTCTGGGTGGCCTCACCACCAAAACAACCATCCCTAAACTCTCTTCCACTCCTCTCTCCTTCAACACCGATCCTCTCTCCACCTTCATCCCACTTTCAGTCACAACCAGATAGTATCCATCTTCAGCTTCCACCGTCTTCGTCTCCCTATCCGTCACAACCATTATCGCCTCTTCTTTCCCGTTCCATGGCAACACTTTCCTATCATCTCTAAACGAAACCGCCACTCCTCCTTTCCTAATCGCTACCACGGGGTCCCAACCCGGTAAAACCACCCATCGACTCCATTCTTTCTCAGCCTCCACCACACCAAAGTCTCCTCCTGCTTCAAACTCCATTGGAGCTTCATTCAGCTTCGCTTCTCCTTCCTCTGCTTTGCATACCGGTAGTACAACAACAGAACTCGCTCCTGCTACTTCTCCAAACTTCAGCCTCACTACAGGAACACGAATGATTTTGATTTCCTCTTCTTTTGCTCTCTCCTCATTGCTCTCTCCATGTAGCTCCCTAGCCACAGCTTTCTTGGCTTTCTCTGTTACAGCCACTTCAAGGGCTTGTTCGAGCAATGTGGTTCGAAGCTCCGATGGGCTCCTGTGTTCTCTGCTTTTCCTGTAAAGCATGAAAGAGAGACAATCTCCTGGTAAATTGTAATCGAAATCTGCCCATCCAACGTCTCCACGCCGGTGAGGATAATCCTTAATGGCTCGCGCAAGATCTTGAGCTCCTTTCGTGTCGAGTTCGCGATTCACGATGTATTCAGCAGCAGCAACACGCTGGATTGTGCTTAGACGACGGATCTCGTAGAGAAGCTCTGCGCCTCCGGTGTCAAAGGCAGCGATGAGCTCCGATTTGGCTCCGGATTGAACCAAAGAGTCTCGGACCTGAGCGCCGACGATGAGACAATTCTGTTCGACGCCGGAGATTCCGGTGAGTTCCTCGATTGAAGGAGGAGTGAATCCTTCGGTGTAGAGGGAGGAAATGAGTGGAGCGTATTCGAACCAGAGACCCAGACGATCGGCGAGGACTTCGATTTTGCCTGCGGCGTCGAGGGATCGGAATTTGGGAGGAATCGGAGACGGAGGAGGACGGAAAGGCTGATAGAGCTGTTGCTTGGGCGGGGCTTGTCGGCCAGAAGCAGGTATCAAGGCGGCGTTGATGGTGAAAGGTTTCGGGTAAACGGGTCGGGTGTTGGAGTGAGAAGATAATCCATTGGTTTTGGATTGGGTGAAAGGAGAGAAAATTGAGGATTTGAGGGTGGTTGCAGCGAGAGAAAGCATGGTGGTGTGAGTGGTGAGAGAGAGCTAGAGAGGAAGACGATGATGATGGTTGATAAATTAAATTGCCTTATCATCCATCTTCCGTCAAAAAGAGATAAGACCCAAAATAAATAAGACTTTGAACCGGATGTAAACTGGTATGGTTAACGCATATTCCTTTCTTCGATATTATTTTCCCGCCAACATCTAGTCATAAATGATTTGTTTCTTTTTTGACCAACTCTAAACAAACTGAGTGGCTGATAGATGCTTGATTTAGTGTTTGATTCTGTTTCTTTGTGTTACGTTTGAAACAGAGCTATGTCTCGAAATCCTTTGTTTGCTATGAAAAATTAATCGTGTATTTCAATATCTATGAAACAGTAACTGGAAAAATTAATCGTGTATTTCAAGTTCGGGTCTAGAGTCATTGCTTTCACTTGTTAAGTTCACCGAACCACCTTTTTACTGTCTCTGGGCGGATTTTCTTTTACTAGAAGAAATTGATGAATCTGATTACGTGTTGGTTATTCCTAAAACTGAAAGAGATAAAAAGAGGGAAAAAAAACTATAAATAAGAAGAAGAAGAAGAGTGTTTAGGAGACTGATTCTTGGTGTCAATGTTTGCAAACTCTACTCAGAAATGAAGCAGCAAGTTCAATAGAAGATTTGACTTGGTAGTGTCGACATTCTTATGCTCAGTTATATGTCTCTGTGACCTTTTTGCCAATACGCAAATATCATTCTGAGATCTGGTATGTATTCTCTAGCTATGAATCTCTGAACATTTCTGTTATGTACCGTTATCAATGAACTTCTGGTCTATATAATTTTTATGCTCCTTCAGATCAAGGGTGCTTTGGAAACACACATTCTCTTTGTATGTCACAGGCAATCGATCGCTTATGTTCAAGCGAAAATGGAATACTTGTAGCAACATATATATGTTGTGGCAAAGGGTATTAATAATGTCTAAAATGCTATTTCACTATCCACATTCAGCATAAGTAAGTTTTTCTCTTCCTTTTTTTTTATGATAGTTTCTATAGTTAAGCTTCTTAATGGATCATATAGGTAATATATGTACATAGAGCATTGGGAGATGGATGCAGCATAGCTTTTTATTTAGCAATGTTAGGCATAGAAAAGCAATCCTCGACACAGCTTCATAAGCTGCAGCAGGTAAACGAAACCAAATGAACTTAGCTCGTCCCTAACTATAATCTTCTTTTAGCAAAACAGATTTTGACCTTTTTATAAGTTATTATCAATCCTTTAATTGTAAACGGTGTACCTTACTCATTTTTTTATTTTATTTTACTTGATCTGCCAACTTCTTTTGTTCAACAATATCATGTCATGAAAGATTTGTGCACCTCAATGTTCCAAACCTATTTGTCCTCCATTTATATACTTAACTATTCTCTTCTTAACTCGTAATTCTATTCGCTCCCAACTTCATAGTTAATCCGCAGCATGAGCCTTTCAACCATAGTCTAAATTAAATTTATCCTAACGGTAAGAATATTTTTCTTTTGGGAGAACCAACTTAGTCAACCCAGTAATTTTCTAGGCTTTGTTAAGGATCGTAATCATTATAACTCTCTTAATTACATTTCATATGAAATTGAATTTCGGATTCGAACGAATAGTCGAAAAGGGCCAGACTAATTTCGACAAATACAAAATATGCTTTACAATAATTGATCCATGATCTGCACTATTAGAGATAGGGATAGGCGCGGGATATCCTCTCTTTTTTTTTTTTTTTGGTGACATATGTAATTAACTTCGGTTTTTGGCTGAATTGGCATTTTCTTTTTCAATCCGTGATTGCTTCAAAGTTAACGGGATAATTGGTGTTCACATATCTTATATCTTATATAATAGATCAAATCGAATATTTTCCTCAGCCCTAATTAGATAATTGAACACTATATAATTACTAGGGATATATTACTATCAATTGTTTGTTTTATGTTTTTGCAAAGCATTGAATGAACACAAAGTTGGTTGTATTATAAACACAACTCATTCTACCTTCTCTTTTCTAAAAAAAAAAATGGTGGATCTACCACTTTCACAAAGTAGTACTATAAATTGACACTCTTTTGTATTTGTCTATCAAACTTCTCCATAATATATTTTGATGTATCAAACTTCTCCATAATGTTCAACAAATAAATGTTCCTGAGATTGGTAAGTACATGATCTATATTAACTAAACACTTAATTTTAGCCTACTACAAGCGTCATATTAGTACAAATGTGTGATTTACAAACAAATAGTTTATGGACAAGTTTGTAGGTGTTGGGTTTTGATATATGGACAAAATTTTATTGACAAATTTGATACACTAAAAACAAAGTTATTGATAAGATTTTATAAACAAATACGAAAAAGTGGCAATTATTTAGTACCACTTTGTAAAAACGGTAGATCCGTAAAAAAAAAAAATCTTTCAAAAAATGATTGGATGATTAAAAAGTCCTGATAGTATTTCGCTACCTTCTTTTTTTTTTTGTTTTCAACAATACTGCGCTACCTTGTTGAACATTTATTTGTCGTTTTTGTTGCGTCTGCGTGTAACATGTATTCTCGCGTATCTGTCATACGTTGTTTGTTGCTTCGTTCATTCTAAAAATAATATATGCTTTTTTAGTAGTAAAAATAGTAATATGTTACATGTGTATCTATATACTTTAAAAAAATTCTTAATGTCCGACGATGAGTAAATATATTTCTACCGATACTTTTTGTTCTGGCTGGGAAAATGTCGGTAATTCTTTTTTTTTTGGTCGTTGTCGGTAATTCTTTAAGCTAAAAAAAATGTATGCTGATTAATTAATAAAAAGTAATCAAGTAATTAGTGCACCCTGAGAGAGACGCAAGAAGGGAGGAAGGGAATCATAAGGACATGTGAAGAGTCTATACTCGTTTGCCAAATATGGAATGATGGTATTTTGCTACAAAAGGGAACGACAATTTTGAAAGTTTTAGATGAAAAATAAAGAATAATTAGTCTTGGTTTTACCAAAAAAAGGTCTTAAAAGCTTAACCCTATATAGATCCATGGTAGTATGATATTGATAGGGCTTTAGTTTCCAAATGCTGGAACTCTGTTCCCCGTATAATGTTCTCTCTCTATTATCGTATATCCTATGGAGATCTCAAAATATATATATATTCATCATGTCTGTGTCATGATATAAAGGAAGATTGGCGATAGAAGACGGTAAAATATATTTTAAAACTAAAATTAATGGTATAGTTAGTTTTTTGTTAAACCTAAACCAAAAACCTAAACTGGAAATAACTGAATAACCTGATCTAATATGACAACACATGGTCGAGGAGCATATATATATATATATACCTGGAAATATAAATTTAGCCAAAAATGACATATATGAATCGAAATTAAAGGAGTTTGTATACAAATCAATAAATGCGAGGTTGGTGTCAAATCATAGTTACTGTTGCATCTTGCTTTCCACTGACAGAGATGGATTCCAAACGCGTGGTTTCTCACGCGCCATTCCGTGGCTCTACCTCTCGTTTAAAAGGCGCCCCCGTGTTTCATTTTTACTTTATTTGTTAGAGATTATCATCTACTTTTCTATTGACAATTCGATCCATGTCTTTGATCTTTTCTCTCTAATCTTTAGTCTCTAATCTTATAGATGCAAAACCTGTCTTGGATGATATCATTGTAAATGATCTGAACACATATATACAAGCAACATAGGTCAATTCTTGACCATTGATTTTAGGTTGAACATACATGTATCAATCCATTAATTAACTGACTATTCATTTTAAGTTAAAAGCATATAAAACTATATTATATTAAAACCTGAACATATGCTAGTCTAATCTGAACGAAAAAATACAACCCAAAATCAACGTGGCTTGATTTCCGATTTCGAATTATCATATAATATGATTTTATCACATCAAAAATGAAATGGAACATAGATTAATATACAAAAAATACTACCGATGTACTAGATACCAATTAGTTTTTAGATACCAATTGGTTTTGAGTTATAAATTCATACAAACTTAATAAACTTTCGAACCAATGATTCTACTTATCCCAAACAAATCACATGCTAACTAAGTTTTGTCACTTTGTTATCATTTCATCTATTACTAGTTCATATTCATATTCATATTCTTATAAACTTGTGGAAATGATAATTAAACTGTTATCACCATCTCCTATAACTATTTTTACTTATATTCGTATTCTTATAGACCTCAATATTCAATATATTTTATACAAATAATCAATATTCATAATTATTAAGGTCTCGTATTGACCATCATAAGATCTTTTCCTTTTCAAAACTTCAACTAATCACGTATTATATCAAATAAATTCACTAAGCGCTTACTTTAGTGGAAGCCCCTTGGCCCAAATGGTCAAGGTTTTAAAAGCTTCTACACCAGGTCTGGGGTTCGAGTCACAGAAAACATAATTTTTTACAGATTAATGAAGACAAAGCTTATCGGAAGTTCCAGAGTGCTGCAGTTAGAACCGTCCGTTATGGTCTCGTGTGTTCCAGAGAGAGCATGTCCATCATAAGGATGTCGTACATGCAGAACCGTCTATGGTGGATCCGAGTGTTGCCAGGGAGAGAGCTGCATCGTGGAATCGTTGTTCGTGGAAGTTGTTCATCATAATCGTAAAATAGTTGAATATCATTAGGATTATATCAAATATTTGTAATGATGATATATCAGACGACAAAAACAAAACAGCGCTTACTTTAAAAATTAACGAATATATAACTTCAAAACGTTCGAAATTCGCTAGCTTTAAAACTTTGAAAGCAGCAAACTACTTTCGTAGTTTAAGATAAATTGTTGACAATCCTTCTTTTAATACTTTCATTCTTGATGTTTTTTAAGAAGCCGAGCTGGACTTATACATTAATTTGTGAGAACAAACGTCTATAGAAGACGAGGTCGTGATGACTGATGAAGATCAGGCAAACGCTTGCGAATTGTGATCAAACAAAGTTCCTAGAATACTGATTCGTCGCTGCCAAAACCGATAACTAAAGATCTCGGCAATGCTTTTTTTTTTTTGTAACAACTGTGATTATTCAGATGTAAGATATTCATTATCCAACGCAAAATTTTTTGAAAATCTTTCACTAGTGCCGTTTTGGGATTTCATTTTATTGTTGTTCAAACAATATTCTTTGAAATTTATTCTTTACGAACCATAATTCTTTTACCCTCGATCTATAGAATATTCAGATAAAAGCTTGTTAAATTTGGTCCAAATAGTTTGGTGCTTAAATTACTGTCGGAGTTATTGCCAAAGTTAACTCGATTGCTAATACCGCTGCTCAACTGACAGCTTTTACCATTGCGATGAAGTTGTACGGGTAAAAACTTTACTCGACTTTGTAGCAAACAAAATACGGTTTTAATTACATGGGCATATGGACACTAACGCATCTTGTATTGTCAACAAGGAGGTGTTGTTTGTCTTCCTCTCTAAAGAAACTTAATTTAAGAAACGACTGGGTTTAAAAGAAGTGTTATTCTGAGTTTATAACCCATGATTTCCGGGAAAAATAAAAGATATATATGTTAATGAGGTCGTTTTCAAAGTAAAAATTAAAGTGGAGGAAGGACACAAGAATAATGCGAAAACAAAGTAAACAAATGCAACGCATAAAGTAATGAAGGGAAAAAAAACAATAATAAAAATGAAAATGTCGCTGCAAATTGCAGGCAAAGAACACAGACTCTTCCTCCTCATGTCATGTCAATGTTCAACTTCAACTTCCCCACTTGACCCATTGGTCATTCTCTCTTTCTCTCTCTTCGGCTATGAAATTACCCTTTTCTACGCTGTGTAACACTCAGTCCCCTTTCTTCTTCTCTCTCTCTCTTTAAATGACATCCTAATGCTCTTGAGTCTTGAAGCTATACTACACTCTTGATTCTTGACAAGTGTGATTTTGTGTATTGTCTCTCCATCATCTCCCAAAGTAGAAAAGCTAGAAAATAATAAAATGGAAAAAAAAGAATCCCACTTTTGATCTCTTCCACTTATATATCCCTTTCTCTCATCTTCTATAAGCAGCAACAAACTTCACTTGTCTCTCTCCTTTTTTTCAGCTTATTCTCTCTTTGCCTCACCATTTCTGCTCAGTGTGTGTGTTGGATTTGATCTGCAAAAGTTGAATCTACCCCTATTATAGTATCAATCTCACCATGACAAGCAGCTAAGTCCCTCTTTCTCCCTCTCTGTTTGCTTCGATTAATGATCTAAAGAACCCTAATCTCTTTGATCCGTATAGAAGCAATAAACCCTAAATCAGATTCCATCTTCTTCAACTTCCCAAAAAAAAAAAGCCATGGACTTGATCTCTCACCAACCAAACAAGAACCCTAATACCTCCACACAATTAACACCGCCTTCCTCAAGCCGGTACGAGAATCAGAAACGCCGTGACTGGAACACCTTCTGCCAATACCTCCGGAACCACCGTCCTCCGCTCTCTCTCCCGTCGTGCAGCGGCGCACACGTGCTCGAGTTCCTCCGTTACCTCGACCAGTTCGGGAAAACAAAGGTTCACCACCAAAACTGCGCCTTCTTCGGCCTCCCTAACCCTCCTGCGCCTTGCCCTTGCCCTCTCCGACAAGCCTGGGGCTCACTCGACGCCCTCATCGGCCGCCTCCGAGCCGCCTACGAAGAGAACGGTGGCCCTCCCGAGGCTAACCCCTTCGGCTCACGCGCCGTCAGGTTATACCTCCGTGAAGTCAGAGAATTCCAGGCCAAAGCTCGCGGTGTTAGCTACGAGAAGAAGAGGAAGAGAGTCAACAGGCAGAAAACGCAAACGCAGCCGCCTCTGCCGCTGCAGCAACAGCAGCCGCAGCCTCAACAAGGTCAGTCTGTGATGGCTAATTACTCGGGTGCAACTGTATGATCATATATATAAAATTTCCCCCTCGTCTATGTATTTTATTTCGTGTTTGCTTCTCTATGTGTTTAATGTAATGACTTTTTTTGCATTATCCACTTATGCTGCTGTTGCTGTAGTAAACTTTATGAAAAAATAAAAAGAATGATTATTAATCACTCTATAGTGTTTGATACGTTATATATGTTCTTGAAGTGTTGTTTTGTTTTTTAAGTTTTAACCACCTGCTTGAAGATTATTCGATGTTGATTTCTGAATCTCTGATACAGTTAGGGCTCGTATGTGAGTATGTTTTATGATGACCAGTGGCACCTTAATTTATATATAACCCTGCTAGACATTAGATCATATACAGTATTAATCATTTCTTTCCATGCGATGATGGTTGGGGTTTTAGGAAACATCTGTATATGCTCGTATGATTTCAATGATTTAGGTATGAATTAGTATATGAAAGAACATATATACAGATGCTATAGATTAATTATATGAATGTGTATTGGTATATGATTACTTTATACTAAGTCATTGTGATACTAATACACACGCGTCTCGTGGTTAAAAAAACAACATAAAAACACAATTCTGATGTGTTGACAACAAAAGTTGTGAATAAAAACGACTTTGTAAATGTATGCTTCTTAATTAATTTCAGATAATATTAGTTGAGAATATATAGTAGATTGGTCATTGATAGGTATTGCAGTCCCAAAATTTGATGAGCAAAGCCATCTGACATGCTTTCTCATTAAATGCTTACTATTGTTTTCCTTGTCATGAACATGAATTCAATTCACTGTTTTGACTTTAGAGGTTGCTTAGCATAGAGCCACCTTATAAATGATTGATTGGTTATACTTTTTTTCAATGGATTCGTTCATGTATAAAGGCCTAATTGACTATCAACATAAGTTCAACATTAAAAAGTTTCGCCTAAACCCAGAGAATCACGATTCGCGAGTCCAGACTATGCAAACCTAGCTTTCACTTGATCTATTAGACTAAGAAATGCGTAAACCGGTCATATGGTTGTATTGAACCGAGTTCTCTTTCTCATATATATATAAGAGGCACACTTTAACAAATCTGAGATGAATAACAGAAAATCATTTCTCGTTGCATCGCTTTCTCTTCGTTCTTGCTCTCTCACATAATCTACGCGAATATGTTCAGATTCTCCATTTTAACTCACTTGTCAATAGTCATCATGACTCATGACCAATTGATATTTTGCAGATTGATCATAAACTAAATATTTGTTTTCAGCATATAATAACACGATATAAATTTTGGAAATATCATCAAAACATGTATAATGTTCGAATTTCTCTCATATGTTGACTTTTTAATATAAAATGTTGAATTTTAATATCACCAGGTGAGCGAATGATATTGTTTGATGAAAATTTCTGGTTTTGATAAAAAAAAAGCGTGTTAAATAAACATTGTGTTATCAAATAAAATTATTGGCATTTTTATGTACATTTTATTTTTTTATTTTTTATTTTTATTTTTTTGAATAACCGTAGAAGTTCCGAGTCTTCGACCCATAATCTCCCCGGTATCCGGAGTCAGCTTTTAGATATTTCGATTTAAAGAATAATCCTCCGTACCAAAAGGAATTTGAACCCGAAACACAAAAAAAACAACTCTCTTGAACCATTAGGTCATTCCCACCTTTGGTTACATTTTATTTTTGAGTAAAGATAAACATAAGTTATAGGCTTCCAAATTGAGGAACTAAATAGGTTTTCCAAATGTAGATGTATACGATCAATAATGTATTGATCAAATCCGTAATAAACAAATGTTTTTAGAGAATGTGGTATAATTAATTAAAAACATAAACCAAAAATGGTTCTATAATATCTAAAAGTAAACAAACAAACAAAAAACAAGAAAACATGCACAGCAAGGAGTTTTGGGATTGGATTTCTTCACGTGACACATTTAAAGAATCAGAAATTTATTTTTGTTCAGATTCAGAAATTCCACCTTACCATATAGAAATACAGATAATTACTAATAAAAAAAGAATAAATTATCCTTAGAATTCACATATCAGAGAAGATCAAACCTCTTCGATAGACACAAATAGGAATTCCCAAACAGCAGACAGGTTGGTACGATGTTCTCTCACTAACACAAAAGCGAACCAACGGTTTAGATTAAAAAGACTATTAGAGAAAAGCACCCGATGCTTGCCACGTGTCCACCGGCTTTACTCAACAGTGGTCCCGGTTTGAAAGCCAATCGCACGTGGAATCGAGTAAATTCTGTGTACAATAAGATCGAATGGACCCACGACTTTTATTTATTCTATTATTAACAAAAATTAAAATAATTGTAATCTACTTTTGGGTTTTTGTCACCACTCACCACCACCTCTTCTCTTTCCCAGATTTGGGAAGAGGCCTAGTTATATAGTCTTTTAGACCTATTCAGGAATCATGATTCGATTAGTTTCATTCCCTTATATATGTTGAATTCTGATTTTAAAGTTTTGTTATGATTATTTCATGACATTGACGTATAAACACTGAAGTTGAGTCAATCGTCATTCTGCACGTAACTATACAAACACTATTTGATATTCTTATAACGATGGAGCTTTCTCTTCCTATGTAATAAATCTTGCAAACATATTCACTTCTTCTTCTAGTGACCAACAATGAAAATCTTGATGGTTAAGCGTGGATTTGTTATTCCAGAATTCAGAGCATTACGTAAACATGACGAAATTTCATCATCTCTATTTCAAATAAATTCCTCAGATTCCTTGTTCCTCTTTGATTCTCCCAACTGGTTTTAAAAAAAAAGGACAGTGCATTTTATAGCAATATTAAAAGTACAAGAATTTTGCCAGATGACCTTACATACAAGTAACTTTTTTTGTTTTTTTCTGCCAGCATACAAGTTACTTTTATCGGCAGCCCCTTGTACAATAGCAATTTTTAAAGCCTTTCTTATGCAAATTCCTTGATACTATTTAGAAGAAAACATAAATTTGAGCCACTCTGTAAATTAAAAAGAACTGTTGTGATTGTAAGGCCAATTAGTCTTGTAATGGATCTGCAAGAACTCTGAAAAATTATGTTAACCCATTTCAGAATTAAAATCGAGACATAAACTTGGGGTAGTAGCAAGCCCCATTATAGATCCAAGGAGAACAAATTTGTGAAATTCTTAAATCGTGGATTTATTGGACTTTTTGTTTCGATGCAATTGGTTGATTTAAAAGTGTATAGAAAAACATGTATATTAAAAAAAGTTATCCCAAAATTATAAAACTCTTTAAAAATACCAATAAACCCTATTCAAAAAGATGATTTTTTAAGGAAATAAGTAACAGTACACACTACACAGAAATAGATAAAAAAGAAACCAGATTGAACCTCTAACTAGTAAAAGAACGAAGAAGCAGTCAACCTCTTAACACAAAATTTTTATCTTCCTTTATTGTTCTCAGTAACAAACCTGGAAGCAATGAACTTAAAATAGAGCAGATTCACGACTTGAATGCCGCCTATTATGAAAAAATAGTTCTCGAGCCTGTTCTTGTTCAAGTCTCTGTCTCCTAACCACGAATGTCCTTCCTTGCGTGTCACGCTATCAATCACATTGATAAGAAGCGTGCATATGTAACTCGCAATCGACGAGCTCAAGAAGAAGATGGCTCCCGCGACGGCTCTCATATGTTCAGGCATCCTAACCGTCAGAAACTCCATCAGAGCCACCGCGGAAAACGCTTCGGTTAAACCCGCAAGTACGAACTGAGGAAGTAGCATTACAATCGAAACCGGAGACACAAACGAGCGGTTCTTTAGAGCGGCAGCTCTTCGCCGCTTCTCCAAGAAACCCGCGACGATCATACAAGCGATCCCCATCACGATACCAATCTGGATCCTCTGTCTTATCGTCAACCGTAGTTTGCGTCCTGTGATTTGTTTCGCTATTGGTAGGATGACGCATTCGTATAGTGAGATCCAGATGGCGAGAGTGATCATGGAGACAAGATTCATCCATCCTGCTGGGACTTGGAAGTTATGTCCGAACGTTTTCTCCATCTGAATCGCTTGAAGGATCCCGTAAATGTTTTGTTGGTCAGTGAGCATGAAACACGCGATTCCTGTGACCCAAACCGGTAAAATCGCGGTTACGCACTTGAGGTTTTTCACCTGCTGGACACGGCATAATCTCCAGTTGTTCTTCGCCTTACCTTCTTCGTTTAACTCGTTCGGATCAGTTATCACCGATGCTTTGTCAAAAAATCTTAACCTGCCACACCGAAAAAATATCAAAAGAACAAAAAGTTAGAGACTTTACAGATTACTACTAGTACTACTCATGTCAATGCGATTGTTTAAAACCTTTTGATGCATTAATATGTGAGAAAAAAAACATCCATATTTTCCGAAAAAGAGTAATTCAGTTTCTTATAAATATATTTTGTAATTAATGTAACAAACTACAAACCTTTGTCTGTTCTGGACCAAACTGGTGGTGGATCCATCATTAGAAGGGCCTACGTAGAACGTTACAGTTTCTCCAGATTTCACCTTACGTTTCTTGCAAGCCGCGACAACAACCTTAAACATGTCCGCGAACACACTTCCCTGAGGCTTTGCACATATGTAAGTGTGTTGACCGATGACGAAGACGGTGATAGAGAGTGCAAGACAAGCCGTGGGAATCACGAAACCAATGACCCAACTGATGTTAGACTGTATATAGACGACACCTGTCAGTGCAATGACAAGAGCCACAGTGAAGGAGAAGTACCACCAGTTAAAGAATGTTTCAAGCTGAGCTTTGCCTTTTTTTGTAGATGTATCGAATTGATCTGCTCCAAATGCGATGTTGCATGGTCTGATTCCTCCTGCTCCGATGGCTAGTAAACCTAGACTGGCAAAGAGAACCCCGAGCTGCCACGGCGCGGGCGGCTTGGAACAATTCGAAGGATCGTTGCAAGCCTCGGGCCGTAAACGCGGGAGGCCCGCGGTTAGAGCAATTACTCCCATTCCCTACATGTGGGAAAAGGATCAATCACTCTCTGCTTTCACATTTAAAATCATGGCCGGCTCAATAGTAGAAAACCAAATTATGAGTCCCATTTAATATTTGAAATGTGAATCCTAATTACGCGTTAAAAAATAAATTAAATATTATTTTGGACAATAAATAAATCAATTATTTTGTTAGTTTGTTGTATGCATGCGCAAAAGCACACTTTGCACATATCTAGATTCGGTCCTTTTTAACAAAGTCTGAATAAGAAAGAAAAATTACGAGAAAAGAGGAGATGGAACCGAGGAGGAGAGTCCAGAATCTTCCTAGGTAAGCATCGGAGACAAAAGCACCTGCGAGACTAAGAACGTTGCAGGAACCAAACCAGATGTTGACGATGTTCACCAAGAAAACACCACCAAGATTGTATTTTGTCGTGAGATACACCGATAGATTCCCTATTAAGCTCATCGACGCCAGCTTCTCGAACGACTCATTTGCTTCACCAACCCAATGGAGTTTTAACTTAAAATCAAATATCCCATAAGATTAAACCAACAACTAAATCAGGAAATAAGAAAGAACGTACGAACCAATAATGTACTTGATAGCTCTCCATCCTCCTCTCTGATTCCTGAAAGGAGCTTGGTTTCTGGATTCTTGATGAACAGGTGCTGCAAGGGATGAAGAAGATTCGATGTCCATTTTGTTTTAAAAATCTCTCTTTGGTTTGAGACAAAATGAAAAATGGTGTTAATTATATATCAGTTGCAGAGAAGAAGTAAAAGGAAAAAGTCATAGAGTGTGTATGCACTAAGTTCAAGCTGATTACTAGGGAATAGGGGAATCCTTCCGAGTTTGTTATAGACACTATTGAAATTTATTTTGTTTTATCAAAGTCAAAATGGGCATGGGTTTCGTTAACCCCTTTCCTATTTTTTTTCTAATAAAATTATCTTATAACTAATTCTGATAAATTTTGCACTTGAAAAATACTTACGTGGATATACCAAGAGATTCTCGACATCGCGACATATAATTTGTTTTTTTTTTGTCATCTGAATATTGAATTGAAATCGGTTACACAAATAAAAACTTTTTTTTTTTTTTTTTCCTTCAAAAGGGACGATTACATAAAAGAAAATGCCTTATAACGACAACAACCACCGGTTTTTACAATTCCGGCTTTAAAGAAACATTAACGAGAAAAAGAGTCTCGGAACCACAATGCTAAACAATCTTGGAACCTTGGAATGTGCCTCCTGGCCGAGCAGGTGTTACGAATTCCACGGTCAATCCTCCTGAATAAACTTTCTACCGGAGTACGAGTACCATTGAAGATGCGGTCATTTCTTTCACGCCATATAGAATAGAAAACCGCCTGAGCAGCTAAGAGTCTTAGACATGCCAGAGACGTGTTTTGTACCGGAGTTTTGAGCCAGCCCAAGAAGCGTGGCCATGTATCGAATCCCATGAAGTGACATTGAAGCTTTGATGTACACCAACGCCATAGATCATAGCTGTAGGGACACCTTAGAAAAAGGTGATCTCTAGATTCCACATAGATCTCACACAGAAAGCATGTATCTTCCTCCATCATACCCCACGAACGAAGTCTAGAGAGGGTAGGAAGTCTATCTAAGCAACCCAGCCACAGAGTGAAAGAGTGTTTAGGGACCGAACCTGAGAACCAGACTTGCTTATGCCAAGGGACCTCTGCTTCGGGTGGCTTGACAAGCTTCCAGGTATCAGAGAAACTGAAACGATCTTTTGGATCCCCTGAACTTCTAGCCCAAAGATAAGTGTCCGGGTTATCTTGCTGCGAGACTTGGACCGTTGTAAGGTAGCAAAGAAGCTGTTCAATTCTGCCATTACGCGCTCCTCTGAATTTCCAACCATCGTGAGATCTTGCCTGGGCTACTTTGGCGTCTATGGAGAGACCAAGGAGCCTAGGACCTTCAACTCCTAAGAAAGAGTATAACTGACCGAAAGGGGTCCATGTGTCATACCAGAAAGAGCAAGATTTTCCATCTCCGATTTTACAGGAAAGGAATAATTTGGCTTTGTCTCTTAGTTTTAACAGTTGCTTCCACATCGAAGAACCAGTACTGTTTTCAGAGAGTTCCCAGAAAGACTTCCTTCTCAGCTTGTTTCTTCTACACCAGGCGACCCAAAGAGAACCCGAGACAGAGAACATGAGCCATATCAGCCGAAGTGCAAATACCTTGTTCCATAGCTTTAGGTCCTTTAGACCAAGCCCTCCTTCCCTCTTAGGAGAGCATACTTGAGTCCACTTTACTTTTGCCTGTTTTGGCGTTGGTGAAGCTCCGGACCATAAGAATCTCCTGCATAACTTGTTGAGATCATTTATACACTTCTTTGGCAAGACGAAAGCAGCGCACCAATAAGCAATGATACTTTGGATTACTGAGCTTATGAGTTGCCGTCTACCTGCAAAAGAGAGGTGCTTTATCTTAAACCAACCAGACCAAAAGATGAGGCCATAAACAACAAGCCGATATTCACTAACGGATACAAACCTACAAAACAAAAACAGAGGAAAAAGATCTCTCGCTATCAAACACCACCTTAAGCGAAGACAGTAATTCTATAGACAAATACAAATGAGGTAAGGAATCACAGATAGCACTTTGAGCAAATGAGAGAAACTCCTTTGTTTGATGTAGACCTTCCACCATGAAACTCCATCCATTAAAGGTTTCAAGATTAAGTAAATTTGTTGAGTCAATCAAGTAAATGACAAAAAAATTGGGAAAAAATTTAAGTAAATAGCAATTAGCAAAACAAAAATGAAGTGACAATAAGATAAAATCAATATTTCATTACTCCGGGTTTTACTTTTATTTTGTAATATGTTTATTTGAGATGATATGCGATACTTACTCCGGCATAAACATTCAGGCTTTTAGTACCATGTTATAATTTAATCAAGGTAATAATCCCTTAATTTTTTTGGAGAATGAAGTTAGCTGCTTCTTTTTTGTTTTCTCTAGTTTGATTGGGCGGGCACGTAACTTATGATTTGTATTATTCTTATCTTTATTAAAAATCCTTCTTGTATTAATCACTTCACACCGTTTAGAATAATCTTGGGCTCTAAACGGAGGATTTCTTGATCCGAAAGTAACTTCGACATCTCCTCCTCCGGCAAACTTACCGCGACAGTCCTCCCAAACTCTTTCTCCGGCGACGGCATCACCGTGATCACCCCTTCTCCGCCGTGGTTCCCGATCCGGTAACTCACGTGCACAGGCCTGACGCCGTCCTCGAACACAGCCTCGTACATCAACGGCTCTCCTTCCACGATCATATGTTCCATGTTCACAATCGTCAAATCTCTACCGTACATTTGGCCTTGGGACCCAGCCCGGTTCAGATCGGACCGGATTTTCTCCACGTCAAGACTCGTCACGTGTTCGGTTATCAAACGTGCCACGTGTCCAAGCCCCTTATCCACCACGTCACTAATCTCTAGTAACGAAAAGTTCAAAGCGTTTCCGAAGAAACCGTAAGGAAGCGGATTAGGCAACAGTCTCCTGAAATCCACACATATAGAGACTCGATCGCTCTTGCGCTTCACCAGAGCGACACGTGTCCAGAAAAGAGCGGCAAACACATCGAACGGCGAGGCTTTGGGGAATATTCCGTCGATAGAATATTCGTCGAGACATCTCTTGAAAGCGGAGCCAGAGAATCTAAACGTGGCGGTGGCTGTTTTGGTTGGAATGGGCCCATAAATGGGCTTTGAGAAGGGCTCACCGTCGGATCTAACGGCGTCAGTATCCGTCAGATTGGACGGTAGAGGTGAGAAGGATGGAGGGTGGACGATGCACTGACGGCGTTGAGCTTCCGTCCATGACTTTAACAGAACTGTTAACGTTGTTGGGTCTGCTTGTCTGTGTGGGCAGCTCAGGCCTATCGCTACTCCCCCACCTTCAAATTCGTTCATCTGCCCAAATCGTAACAAAAAATATATATTATTAAGAAAAATTTATATACAAGATTTATACTTTCTTTTAATATTATTTTGGAATTTTAATAGTAATTTTTACCTGTAGGCGAAATGGCGACCAAGTACTCGGATCTTCTGGCATGTCTTCCCAAGCCGTTAGATCAGATTCCTCATGTCCATCGGCTGATCTGAGCCATTCATCAATGCTAACAGAAACTTTGGCTTTCAAGACTCGAAGTCCCGCGTCGTTACACTTGACTTCCCAAATCCCGTCCGGGTTTTTGGTGACCCGGCCAATAGCGGGTGGGTACAGAGAGAGGAGCTCCGATAACGGGATCCGGACGGAGTCGAGGTCAAAGGATCCGAATGGACTACTAGCGTAGTAGAAGATGACGTGGACCGTATGGGGATTCATGGCGTTGTCTAAAGCGGTAAACGGGTGTACCCGACCCGGTCTAGACGGCTTGCTGGATACCGCGGTTAGCATCGACTTGACTTCGACCCGGTGCTCTCGGGCAATTCCCATTTTTGACAATAAATTATTTTTGATGAGAAGATTAATTAGTATAAAGAAGTAGGAGTAAGAAGCTAATGTATTGGGATATGTGTCTATGAGGAAAACAGAAACACATATTTAAAGAACAAAATTGAAAATGATGGAAGAGAAGAGTGAGGAGAGAGGTGGTTGAGATAGCATTGATGCAAGGGGATATGGGTGAGTGCTGGTAGTAGTTGTGTGTCCAATAAACACCATAAATGTTCATACATAAACTACGGCAAATGAAAGTTACCAATCAATTAAAGGACTTATAGTAATGCAGTGGACCCAATAATATATAGGCACGTGGAATTTGTTAATCTCCTAAACATTTATCTTGAAATGTGCCAAACCGACGAACTTTAATTTATCAAAGAATGTGGTGAACACAAGAATTTTGTTTTGAAAGAGTAAAAAAAATAAAAAATGGAGTGTTAAAAGAAAAGTGGAATATATATATATATACACATATATATATATTTATTTATATAAATAAGTTTGAAAGGCATATATAAAAGGAATGGAACTTATAAAAAATGGAATTCATCAAAGCTGCTTCGGGCGAAGTTTTGTTTCTCTTTTTGCTCGTCTTTTTTGTTTAAATTAGGTTACTTATAGTCAGAGCCGTTCCTATATTACTATAGACCATAGACAATGTTAAAAAGAAAATATTTTTACTCGGTTCATATAAAAAACGTATATAAAAATCTAAAATACGAATTAGAGTTAAGAAACCAAAATGCTATTTCTAACACAATTTGTTTTCTCTTATTTCCAACAAATCATTAACCAAACTTTCTAAATCAACGGTTTTAACCAAATTTTTTTCGATAGACAAGATAGTCAAGTCACTAAATTTTTCTTGTAACATACTCGAGCGAAGATAATATTTTATCAACTTTAACTTTTAAAAAACTTTTTTTAGAAAATGCAACGGAAATTGGAATTAACAATATTCGATAAATTTATTTGTGATCGTTGATTGCAAACAATAAAAAAAAAAAAAAAAATTAAGTTTGATGGTGAAATAGCAATAAGTATAACGTGAGAAAGATATGAATAGTTTAGTAACTAATTTAGTATAACTTTATATTTAAACTTAATTAAGTGTAGTGTTACTAAATAAAAGTTAAAGTTTTAAAAATTTATCAAAAATTTTGGCCGTAGGGGAAGGTTTCTTTTTCATCTTTATAGGCACGAACCTGCTTATAGTTATAAATGCTTAGATTTTTGGTCTTTTTCGTTACTAGTTTGTTTTTATAAATTTCTACAAAACATTCATAAAATGGTATAAATATTTAACATTGATAAAAAAAATAATAGAACGTATAAATAAGTCTCCAATTGGTGTCGGGAAAAAAGAATTAAGTTTCCAATCCCACTGCGGGAGCCGCTCATGTTCCATAAAAAATCGTAGATTCGCCAAATATCCGATTAGGCCTCGGATTCCTTTTCGGCCGGCGCGAAAGCCAACCGGTATTTTTTTCTCCCGTAAATTCCGACTCTTCCACCAATCAAGTGAATCTGACTTGAGTATTGGATACATAGATTGTGAATCTTGTATGTCCGTACAGAGTACTTTTATATACAGAGAGAAAGATGAGAAGCTAGGGTAATTACAAAGAGAATATTGTAAGATGGTAATTGACAAGCATAATTACATGGATTAATTGACAAGCATAACTACATGGATTAATTGTAGACAGAAAAATCAAAAAACGAATTTTATCATTGTTATAATATATGTGAAGCCATAATAATGTTTTCATAATCAACAATATTCAAACTACATATTTGTATTGCTTTTTTCTCAACACATTTTTTAACTAAGTTTTTATGGTAATATTATATTTTAGTATTTAAAAAAATAATTATTAACACAATATTGTAATCTATTTATTTTGGTATCATATTGTAATCTATTTATTTTGGTATCATATTGTAATCTATTTTGTTACGCATTTCTTTTAGTTTATGCGTATTCCATTGTCTATAATAAATATTACGAAGTGATTATGATAATGTTGTTCAAAATCGAATTAACAAATTAACTAGTGTTCACATCATTATACTAAATTTTGCGCATAAAACATCGCGAGACTTATTGTAACTTTTGTTTATCGGCAAGACTTATTGTAACTTTTCCATCGTGGCATACACGATTGCATACTGGCGAACACGTACCTAGCTATAACTTCCGTAACAAAATTAATTTTGTAGGTGTGTGGGCACTAACGTGGTGTTTTAGAACGAGCTAGAAAATAATGGTATCACAGCATATACCAATTAGTCTCTCTTCCTGTCTCATTTCCCATCTCTACGTTTAGTTCCTGGAAGAAAAGAAAAACAAAAAGATGGGAAATTGTCTTGGAGTACAATTACAATTATCATGTGATCAAACGTTGAATCATTTCTGTGGCCGTATATGTGGTGATGGAAATCACATTCACAAGATGGAGGAGAATCTCGAGTCTTTGAAGATCGTGACGCAAGAGCTCGTACAAGTACGCGATGATTTGCTGACAAGGGGGTTCAGATTGAGGAAGATAAAGGTCTACAAAGGCTTTCTCAAGTCCAAGGATGGCTATTGAGGGTCGAAGGTATTGAATCTCAAGTGAATGATATGCTAAATGCAAGCACAAACGAAATCGAGAAATTGTGTATATGTGGTTATTGTTCTAAGAGTTTTAAATCAAGCAGTGTCTACGGTAAAAGGGTATTCAAGAAGTTGAAAGAAGTCGAAAATCTTATAGCTAAAGGAAGGTCATTCGAAGTGGTTACAAGCAAAATTCCAATACCTAAGGTGGAGAAAAGGTACATTCAACCTACGATGGTCGGTTTGGAGACAGTTTTCGAGCGGGCATGGAACCTTCTCTTGAAAGATGATGTAAGAACTTTGGGATTTTACGGTATGGGTGGAGTAGGCAAAACCACACTCCTATCTCATATCAACAACAAATTCCTTGATTCAGGGAACGGATTTGATATTGTGATATGGGTCGTGGTGTCTAAAGATTTGCAGAATGAGAGTATTCAAGAACAGATCGCAGAAAGACTTGGATTTGGCAAGGAATGGAAACAACAAACAGAAAAGGAGAAAGCTATTGACATTTATAATGTCCTTAGTAGGAAGAGATTTGTATTATTATTGGATGATTTATGGAACGAGGTGGATTTGAATAATATCAAAGTTCCATTTCCAACTCAAGAAAATGGATGCAAGATAGTGTTGACCACTCGTTATGAGAAAGTTTGCAAGGAAATGAAGGTCAGCGATGATATGGAACTTAGTTGTTTGGCACCGGAAGATGCATGGGAATTGTTTCAGAAAAACGTTGGAGAAGCCACGCTAAGAAGACATCCGGATATTCCCAAACTTGCAAGAGAAATTTCTCATAAATGTTGTGGCTTGCCGCTTGCGCTTAATGTTATTGGCATGGTTATGTCATACAAAAAGACAATACAAGAATGGGGTCGAGCGATCGAAGTTTTAAGTTCATCAGGCCATGAGTTTCCAGGTATGGAAGATCAGGTTCTTCCTATTTTGAAGTTTAGTTACGATAATTTGAACGATGAAAGAGTAAAATCGTGTTTCCTCTATTGCTCTCTGTTTTCGGAAGATTACGAAATAAGGAAAGATGAGTTGATAGATTTTTGGATAGGTGAAGGTTTTATAGATGAATATGAAGATGGTGCTAACAACCTCGGCCATGATATAATTGGTTCGTTAGTTCATGCACATTTATTGATGGGTTGTGAAATGGTAACGAGACTGAAAATGCATGATGTGATACGTGAGATGGCCATTTGGATAGCATCTAGCTTTGGGAAGCAAAAAGAAACATTTATTGTGAAAACAGGAGCAATGTTATGTCACTTGCCGGATACCAAGAATTGTGGAATCATGAGAAGGATGTCTTTGATGAATAATCAGATTGAGAGAATATCTAAAGGTTCCAAATATCCCCAACTTACAACTTTATTCTTACGAAAAAACAAGTTGGTGGATATCTCAGGGGAATTCTTTCGGTATATGCCGATTCTCGTGGTTTTGGATCTATCATGGAATGTAAGTCTCACCGAGTTGCCAGATGAAATTTCATGCTTAGTCTCCTTGCGGTATCTCAACTTATCACTCACAAGGATAAGTTGTTTTTCAGATGGTTTGAAGAAGTTAAGCAAATTGATCTATTTGAATTTGGATTATACTACTGAACTTCAAAGTATTGGTGGGATATCAAATTTACTAAGTCTGCAGGTCTTGAAGGTTTTTTCTTCGGGTGTTCCTATCGATCTTGAATTAGTGAAAGAGTTAGATTCATTGGAGCATCTAAAGCTTTTAACAGTCACCCTAAAGGATGTTAATGTTTTGAATAGCTTGCAAGGAGTTCAAAGGTTGGCAAGTTGTACTCAAGCTTTATCTCTCAGTAAAATGTCAGCATCTGTTGTGATTTTAATGTTGGTAGCTTTGGCTGGTCTTCATCGTCTTGAATTCGAGGGATCTGATATCTCTGAGATAGAGATAAACTGGGAAAGCAATGAAAACGGAGAGGTTATAAATTCAATTATTCCATTTTCGGACATTCTTATAGGTCCAGATAGTCCGTGCCTGGACATCCTTAAAAGTCCAGGTACTCCATGCTTCCACAATCTCTCTGTTGTGACTTTAAGAGAATGTAGAGGTTTGAAGGATTTGACATGGCTGGTTTTTGCTCAAAACCTCACTCATCTACTTGTGGTGAAGTCGCCACAAATAGAAGATATAATAAAGAAGGAGAAGGTTCTTGGTATCACAAATGTGCATCATCAAGAATTTATACCCTTTGAAAAACTGGATTATCTTGGTTTTCAGGAGTTGAATGAATTAAGGAGCGTCTATTGGAATCCTCTCCCTTTTCCAAACCTGAGAAAAATTCATGTAGAGAAGTGTCCAAACCTGGTAAAACTTCCATTGGATTCTCAAAGCGCTAACAAAAACTACATGAGCATAGCCGCAGAACAAAGTTGGATCGAAGAACTGGAGTGGGAGGACGTGGCAACGAAGCAACATTTTTCATCTATGATCTCTTACTTGGATAGGAGGACTTGAAGTTGGATAAGGTTCGAACAAGAAAGAAAGCATGATCTTTTCGCTCCTTAATTTTCTATATTCTTTCTCACTATACTCCACATTGAATCTGTTTTTGTTAATATCTTACTATTGTCCAATTTCTAAACATTTTTGGTGTAAACGCAAAATATTTTTGACTTGGAACTTTACCTGTTATACATAATGACAACTGTAGCAAGAATTAACGGAAAAGAGACCCGTTGCAAATATGTACAAATAACAAATCTCTGGGCTTATCATCACAATGTCACTGAGAAATTGAAGTTGTAACACTTTGGTTACTCAACCACCAATCCAGGACGACCTTAAAAGTCGCTTTCCTCCTCCTCTCCAATGCCTTCCTTATCCTTCGTCTCCTCCTCTCGCTTAACCCTGCGTACACCTTCTCTTACGCTGCGCACTGCCTCCTCCACTTCCTCCCGAACCTCCGTCTCATTTTCCGTAAAGGCCCAATCCGTCGCTCTTTCGCAGCATGACCTGAAGAAGCTCGCGCGGAGAAGGCCGTCGAGGCAATCAAATCCGGGATGGTTCTCGGACTCGGACCGGATCGACAGCCGCCTTCGCCGTTGATCAAATCGGGAAACTCCTCGCCTCCGGTGAACTCTCCGATATCGTCGGAATCCCAACGTCGAAGCGTACGGAAGAGCAAGCACGATCGTTAGGGATCCCGCTCGTGGCGCTTGACACGCATCCGCGGATTGATCTCGCGATCGACGGAGCAGACGAGGTGGATCCGAATCTGGATCTGGTCAAAGGCCGTGGAGGAGCCCTTGTGGCTGAGAAATTCATAGTGGTGGCGGACGATACGAAACTCGTGGACGGACTCGGTGGGAGCGGATTGGCGATGCCAGTGGAGGTGGTTCAGTTCTGCTGGGAATTTAACCTAATCAGATTGCAGGATCTGTTCAAGGAATTCGATTGCCAAGCGAAGCTGAGAATCGACGGAGATGGGAAACCTTACGTGACTGACAACAGCAATTACATTGTGGATTTGTATTTCAAGCAGCCGTTGAAAGACGGATTCGCGGCGGCGAAGGAGATCGACAAGTGTCAGGGAGTGGTGGAGCACGGGCTGTTTCTGGGGATGGCGACGTCGGTGATTATCGCCGGGAAGAATGGCGTCGAAGTTAGGAACAAGTGAAGTGAAGACGAATTCAAGCCTTCTTCTTCTTCTTCTCTCCTTGACAAGTTTCCCTTTGTATAGTAAGAGTGTACCAAATTGAGAATATTTGTGATGTGAATTTGAATAAACTTGTCAAATTTTTTTTTTTTCGCCAATAAACTTGTCAATTTTGATTTCAAACTTGTCCATCTCTTATGGTTCTTTCTTCGTTTTAAGAATATACACACTCATATTCGGACCCACCTTCTTCTTATATATAAAGATCACAAGTGACAACACTGCGAAGCAGCTTATGTAAATGGGCTTCAGAAGAGGCCCAAACTGTTCTCTTTATCTTCTGGTTCAAAGGCTACGATATGTAGTTTTAATATTGGGCAAACAATCTCTTTATGGGCTTTTTAGTTTATGTGCCTCTCTTTATATTACCCGACTTAACGCCCCCTTTTCCTTAAAAAGAGTATTCTTCTCCGATTCATCATGATATATGCTTCTCAAATATGCCAGGATATTCTTTTTTTTTTATAGAAAAATATGCCAGGATATTTAAATCACATTAGTTTAGAAAGATTATTTGTTTCTTTTTACGTTCAATGTTTTTTTTTCTTTTCTAATTGAAGTTACGATCGTAAACATATTAACCAAAACATCATTGTTGACCATAAATGTATTATCATTGTTGACCTGTATTATGTTAACCGGCTAAACCTTCTTTTTGCTAGATCAACTTGACTCGGAATTACTTTCTCCATCAATATTCGTAAAAACCAAAAAAAAATAGAATGTTTTCTTGTGAGCGTGTATGTTTAACACTTAATTTAACTCTCCCAAATTAAACTAGTACAACTTTGCTCAAAAATGTTTTATGTGTTACAAATCATAGTTTCTTTGTCTTTTCAATTTAACGTCGTTAACTTTTTAACAAAAAAAAAGGAATAGGTTTCTAAATGCGAAGTATGTGACATCTTTGAGCAAGTAGATGAAAGTAAAACCGACATTAGAAAAAGAAAAGCAAGAGTTGCACGTACCTCGTCCTAATAGTATTCCACGATCCAATGAAAAAAGTGCTGACGCAGTAGCGACAAGAGAAGAGAGGTGCACCATAAATAGGTGGACCTGAGAAGCAGATGAGTAAAACCTAAAAGACAAATGGGGACATAAAATAAATAAATAAAGAGGACCCAGTTCCTGCATGTATTCACGTGCCCTGCCATTCCCGCTTGCCGTTTATTACACTATCATCTGCATATGCTTCTGCATAGGATTCTAAGGTACCTCCAAATTTCTTTTTCTTTTTTTTTCTTTTTTTTTTCTTACAAATTTTATAAAATATCATAATAAAGACAAGAACAATTGATGTAAAAATAAGACAATTACTATTTATTTCTCTATATAATAAACTAAAATTTTGATACCCTCTCGATATTTATAGAAATAAATGAGTTGAAAAAATCCATTTAAATATATATATATATATATATTTTTTTTTTTTTTTTTTTTTTTTTTNTAAGATACCATTTAAATATTTCATCTTTACATGTTTTAGTGATTTCTATTTGTTTTGGATTAAAATAATGCTCTCAACGTTTATGCAGAAATTTAACTTCATTTACTAATTTACTCTTATAATATAATATAATGAGTTATTATTGTTTGATCAAGGATTATTAAACAGGGATAGTTATTTTTTCATCACTTATTTAGAAACAGTGGGATTATCATCTAATTTTTATTAGTATGAATTAAATATTGTGCTCATGTCCTTGTCCTATGAATCAACGAAAAAAAAAAAAAAAATATGAATCTGAAGAAACCAGCTTTATAAATTATTTTACTTAAGATTTATAGTATTCAACTATACAAGTTTCCTTCTAATGCTTAGGTTTCATTTAATTTCTTTGAGCATAAGGGGTGGCTATAACATGGGCTAAATGATTCGTTTTATTGTATTTGGACAAAATGTCAGAGAGGTGATGTTTGGCTTTTTTAATAATATTGTCTTTGTCTTTGCCATTTTGTAAATTGAATCTAAAAATATTTTTTTTACATATATAAAACAACACTCACCATCAGTCAATTATTATGCAAGAATAAACAAAAAAAAAAACTTGGATTGTGTATACGCGTGTTTATCTACACGGCAGGTTTTGAGTAAAAATAGTCTTGTAATTTCATTATTGCTATATAGAACGATAAGAACAAAACATATATTGCTAGTGCTACTATATACATTTTTCCGATTAAATCAGAAAGCAATTTTGTAGACTTTTTCATGTAAAACAGCATCTAAACTTTCTCATCACAAAAAAGAATTGGATCGTGATTCCAAATTATCCTTGAATTCTCAACTGTTTTATTTCGCAGCTATATTCCAAATAATTCGAGAATGGTTCGAATATTTTCTATAAAGTTGATAGAACAAAAACAGGAAAAGTATTTAGCATTATCTTTTATTCTTGTAATATCTATAACTTTGATGTCAAATATTGTAATCTGTTATAGGAAATTTCTTATACATAGACTCCAAACAGACAAAAATAAAATAAAAGTCATGGTTAAGATATTAATAAACAAGTATTAAACTAAAAATAAAATAAAAAAGTATTAATCATTAATGGTTTAATACCGACCTCAGATATTTCATTTTTATATTTTTTTTTGGTCAGGGAGAAATTCAATTTCTATCCCTCGAAAAAAAAAGAAAAAGAATAGCAATATAAAAAAGAGGGACCAAAAAGAGAGAGAAAAGAGAGATTTCGATGTGAATAGCTAAGTGACACAAAAAGAAGAAGAAGAAGAAAAATAAAACAAAATGTTTGATGGTGGAGTACCGGAGCAGATCCACCGGTTCGTAGCATCTCCACCGCCACCTCCTCCGCTTCCGCCGCATCAACCGGCGGCGGGAAGATCACTCCCTTTATCTACCCCATTCGCTTCCTACAACACTAATTATCAAGCCCATCATATGTTGAGCCTGGATAGCCGTAAGATCAATATTCACCATCATCACCATCATCATCACCATGACATCAAAGATGTTGGTGCTACTTCCGAGTGGATCAGTCATACGGATCATGATGGCGATAGTCATCATCATCCATGGTGTAGTAATGAAGTCCTTGCCCTTCTTAGGTTCAGATCTACGGTGGAGAATTGGTTCCCTGAATTCACTTGGGAGCACACTTCAAGGTATATACATAATCATACACACACACACACACACACACATATATATATATATATATAAATACACTTCTATATATATGCATATGGATATGATGTACATCAGTCTCTTTAATTTGGTCCCAACAAAAAAACATCAGTCTCTTTAGTGTTTATATGTAAACATGTACATTATTTTTGATAAAACTAAAAACCTACTATACGCTCAATTATAAATGGTAATTCAGGTTACGCAATTTGATTTTTTTTTTTTTAAAGATTACGCAATTTGATTTGATAGACTATACCTTGTTTCTTTCTTTTGAAGAAACAATTTTGGGAAGTTTAATTTTGAGGTTTTAACAAATGATTGGCCATTATTAATACGTAGTTTTATACATGTGAAATTACATTAATTTTTCTCTTATATTCAAACGATGGAATTAATGGGTACAAATATGTATATAGGAAAAAACTACAAATGATTATACTCTTGCGTATTATTGGTATAAGTGTATGTATATTCGCATGATTAATGATGACATGTCGTTTATGAAATTTATGATGGCTGTAGAAAGTTGGCAGAAGTTGGGTTTAAGAGGAGTCCACAAGAATGCAAAGAGAAATTCGAAGAAGAAGAGAGAAGATATTTCAATAGTAACAACAACACTACTGAACATCACATCAGTAATTACAACAGGGGAAATTATAGAATGTTTAGTGAGGTTGAAGAGTTTTATCATGATGGTGATGATGAGCATGTCTCATCAGAAGTTGGGGATAACCAAAACAAGAGGAACACTTCATCACTAGAGGGAAAAGTAAACGTTGAGGAAACGGAACAAAACTTACTGGAGGACAAAAGAGATCAGGATCAGGGTCAAGTAGATGAAGTATCGATGGAGAACAATACAAACTCCATTGATAATGTTGGCAAAGTTGGAAACGTAGAAGATGATGCGAAGTCATCATCATCACCAAGCTTGATGATGATCATGAAGGAAAAGAAGAAGAGGAAGAGAAAGAAAGAGAAGGAGAGGTTTGGTGTGTTGAAAGGGTTTTGTGAGGGTCTTGTGAGGAATATGATAGCCCAACAAGAGGACATGCATAAGAAGCTTCTAGAAGATATGTTGAAGAAGGAAGAAGAAAAAATGGCGAGAGAGGAAGCTTGGAAGAAGCAAGAAATGGAGAGGCTCAACAAAGAGGTTGAGATTAGAGCACAAGAACAAGCCATGGCTAGTGATAGAAACAACAACATCATCACGTTCATATCAAAGTTCACAGACCATGATCATCATGATGATGGGAATAACAAGGTCCAAAGCCCAAGCCCTTCTCAAGACTCATCTTCTTTAGCTCTACCACAAACCCAAGGCAGTAGAAAGTTTCAAACCCTAACTCCACATAACCCTTTAATTTCTCTGCAAACCAATGACAAAACACTTGATCCCATTTCAACTAAAACCCTAAAAACCAAAACCCAAAACCCAAAACCTCCAAAAAGTGATGAAAAAAGTGATCTTGGCAAGAGATGGCCTAGGGATGAGGTGTTGGCACTTATCAACATTAGACGCAGTATCAATAGCATGAATGATGATGATCATCATCATAAAGATGGGATATCATCATTATCATCATCATCATCATCATCAAAAGCTGTTCCTTTGTGGGAAAGAATATCCAAGAAAATGTTGGAGATTGGGTACAAGAGAAGTGCCAAGAGATGCAAAGAGAAATGGGAAAACATCAACAAGTATTTTAGGAAGACAAAAGATGTTAACAAGAAGAGACCACTTGACTCAAGGACTTGTCCTTATTTTCACCAACTTACAGCTTTGTACAGCCAACCTTCCACTGGGACCACCACCACCGCCACCGACACGTCAGCCGGAGAGCTGGAAACCCGACCCGAGGAAAACCGGGTTGGATCCGGAGATCCTGATATTCCTGTAACCATGCATGTAGATGCAGATGGTGCCGACGAAAAGAGCAATGTTCAATTTTCAGGTTTCGATCTTGAATTCTAATGAACCCCTATATATATTATCAGTTTAATTCCCTTTTTCTGCTTTTTTTTTTCTTTCTAAAACCTCATTTTTGGTTATAATGAAAACGTTTTATATATGAGTAGTGTCATTTACCGCTTTGATGCGTCAGTGGAAACGTATCTTCACTACCTTGGTTGGACCGCACACGTGCACCGACAAACACTGAAATTT
This sequence comes from Kernera saxatilis, assembly GCA_900406395.1. NCBI lineage: Eukaryota > Viridiplantae > Streptophyta > Magnoliopsida > Brassicales > Brassicaceae > Kernera > Kernera saxatilis. Next base: position 38,602 of record OVAY01000594.1, read on the forward strand.
AGTTGAACTTGAATAAACTACTGGTTAAATGTCAATTAGCTTTAATTTTCCATGAATTTCACATATGTGATCTTTCAATAAAAAAGTATATTTTCGTGAATTAATTGATTATTTGGTTTCTGAAAAAGTTGGAAAACATAAATGAAAATTCAGAAAAATACTAACCATATCTCATTTCAAAATCAAATTGAGAACAAGAATGAAAGAGAATACACGTCGTTTCAGTCAGGATTAATGTATCATATAATGTTACAATATTAGACAAAAAAATATATATATATAAAAAAGCTTGTCTAATTTTATATATATGTGATTTTGTACGTTTTTAATATTTATTAAAATTTCGTGTAAGACATATTATATTATCGCTTTATAGGATAACGATAAAGACAATTCTTGTTGTGTTTTTTTTTTTCAAGTTCTCTTTACAGACACAATTTAAAGCTTTGTCCCATTCGAAAATGTATTTTCATACAGAACCATGCAAAATCGTAGTAAATATTTTATTCTCGTATTTCTCACATATTTATCGTAATTTCGTGACATTTGGCTATAGCGATTGAATTGTTACTTTGTTTGCAGTTGCTGCTCGCTAGTCTCTATTTGTCACTAAATATTGTTACAGTTACAGTTACAATCTGTAGCAAATGCCATAACAAATACGCATAAATCTTGAAATGACCATCGACATTTCTGATGTCCTACACAGCACACAATGACCAATTACTCTTTTAAAACTCTATTAAGAAACACAATTATTAAGATAATTTGATTTTTGGCTGATTTACGTATGTAATATTCACAACTCATGTATATTAGAATGTTAATAAAATCTTTTAGTACCCTATTATAATTGTGTGTGATAATATACATCACATAGTTTAAATCTAAATAACGTTATCACTATTAATCGAACTTAAAAACAAATTATTAACTTGGATGTGTTCACACTTCACAGTTCACACACACTGTATTACTTAGCTGTAATCACTTGTTCTTTTATAGAATAGTACTTATTAGGAACAATCGAAGCTCAATGATAGAGATGGCACTGTTGCTGTTAGAGATAAGTATAGAAATATTCTATTAAATTTGAATCAACGTCATATCCACAACACGTAATTCACACACCTAACCAAAATTTGATGGAAAAAAAAACAATTATTCTTGATGCACACGACCGACGAGAAGTATATTATCCAGAGACGAATTTGATGTATTCTTTTTATCTGCTAAAAACATCAAGAACTGAATAATTAACATCATATTGATAAGACGGAAAACATCATCCATATACAAATTTCTGATATTTTACCAGATGGTAGAATTATTTTTCAAATGCATTTGAGTTCTCAATCGCTTGAATATTATGGAAATACTGTATATTACATACACACACTCACACATACGCACGCCCATCGAATTGTTAAGAGTTAATACATTTGCATAATCGGGTCCAAACATTTAGGAGGTCCGAACAAAACAAAATTTTAGTATGACAGGATTCGCCTAAACTAAATTAGACACTAAAAATAATTTCTCTTCTTTAACAACATTTTTTTATATATAAACTGTTATACATAACACTAAATGATTTGCCTGAACATGAGTGACAATTTAATTAGCTCAAAGAATTATTTTTCTAGAAAATATCTCTAAAATTAGTTATCCAGTCTAATTATCTAAACGAATGCGCATTATAAACAGAACAAAAAGAATGCGCATTGATAAATGAATGGTTTTAGAGATACTTATAAATAGAACAAAAAGAATGCGCTTTGATAAATGAATGGTTTAAACATAATATTTAACTTCAGTAAAGTTAGATATATAGTTGCCATTTTTAACAAAATTCAAATAAACATAGTTTTTGTAATGTCTTATAATTACATTAATGCAATACTAAACGTAAAATGAACTGTCTAACAATTTAAAGATTACACTTAGATTTACTATTTTGATGAAAAAAAAAACTTGAAATCACACCGTGACCAGAAATCAACTAATTTATTTTGTTGAAAAAAGAAACTAGTTTATTTTTATTTGTTTCTTGTCTTCAATAGTTCAATACTTCAATTCAATAGTGCGACGTCTAGTGGTTAGCCTTTGAAAATTACAAATTGACCAATTATTAAAGAAAATGTTATCTACTATACAAAAATATTTTCGGCGCTATATTAAACAATTAACAGACACTATATTAAATAGAGTGTCAGGAAATTTATATAAAGAAATAAGAAAGTCGATTTACGTCTCTCACGGTAACTCTGTCGTTTTCCTCACTGAGAGAGAGAAAGAGAGAAGCAGCTCTCATGGCGAAGCAGCTTCCGATGCCCTTTCCTCTCCACTGTCGCTGCTTTCTCCGTAACGGTGCCGTTTTGTAGCTTCTCCTCGGAAAATGCCGCTACCACATTCCTCCAATCTCTCACCGACGCTTTTTTAGGTTTGCTCCTCTCTCTCTCTCTCCGCTCTCTCAGTTTCGAACTCAAGAACTCTTCCTTTTTGTTTCTGTGGTGTGTAATTGGCCTAAACACTTTGTGGTTTTTTTCGTTTCGCAAATGTGGAAACGATTCGGAAATTTCCCCAATTATTGCAATAAAGATTTGAGCTTTAACAAGACAAGAAAAACAATTCAAGATTTCTTTTTTGTTAATTGGGCATGTGTTTTTTGAAAGAGTCAGTTTTCATGATGTGGATACCTTTCTTTTCTAAGCTTTACCCCTAAAATTTCATTTTCTTGGAAAATTGACTTTATTAAGATTGGTGGGTCGGCAGGCGATTTTCACCAAAAAAAAAAAAAAAAAAAAAAAA
>OVAY01000595.1:0-51210 GCA_900406395.1 Kernera saxatilis
GTACTTGCCGTTCTTAAGAAATCGAGCGATGGGGAATTGGAGACCGGCTTTGCTGCTTCTCGCCTTCTTATCAACGCGAGATCCAAGAGAGAAGAGAGTGTGAGAGCTGATGATGTCGCCATTGAAATGGTGGTGTAGTACGTCAACAGCGGAGCTAGGGTTTGGGTGGGAAAGAGAAGGGAAAGAGAAGAGCATAGATCGCGAGAGAATGGAGATATTTTTTTTTTTAGTTTTATGTTTTATTCTAATTGTTATTTCTCATACATATGTTTATATATAAATAATTCTGCCAAAACTAAAATATTTTGGCTAAGTGTTGGCGCTAGTAATACTATTAGGTTTGTCAAGTCATTTTTAGTTTTCCGCATAGTAATTTTTTGGCAATGCATTTCTAAAATGCTATAAAAAAGTTTAGCATTTTTAAAATGCTATAATAAAGTAGCTCAAACTAACATATTATCTTTAATAGCAGTTACAGAAACCGTGCTATTATAATGTGCTATCAATGCCCATTTTTTTTGTAATGCACCTTTAATTCTTGTTGATAAATAGTAGTATATTGCTATTATTGCTTTGCTTGCTATTTGTTTACTTAGTTTCAATTCGTGCTTAGTGGTCGAAATTCACAACCAAAGTCGTTCTATCTTAGCTAGTTTATGCTTTCGAAAATCCATTATATTACCTCGTTTCTTGTGTTATCCGACCTCATATATATTTCAACGCTGGTCTCATAACTTCTCTCCAATTTTTAAAATGTTTATTTGATCGATTTATTTGTTTTAAATTTTTACTATTACTTTCTCTCGTTGTTATTAGTAGATTACAAACGCTTTTTATGAATTATTAATTGTATAATGGATAACTCAAGCTTTCATTCTATTGCATACAATACGCAGTTATCAAAGCTAATTACAGAAAAAAAATCGTCGACAGAATTGCTGCATCGATAGTTAAAAGAATCTCCCAAAATATCACCATGGAAAGTGTGATTTCAAACTTCCCAATTTTAAATACTTTGAAACCTATGGGATTTTTGTTTTTAAATCTAATAAAATTTTCCGATGAGTAACTTGAGAAATCGGAGTAACTTTAATTGAAAAACACTCAGTTTTAAAGTATTTACAATTGGTAATACAATTGAAAATAAAGAAAGACCCAAAATTTCAGATGAGTCATCGACTCAGCATAAGAGTCAGGAAAAAAAAGAGTCCCACTGGGGCCCGTCTGATCTGACACATTTTTATTCTGTTGGACTTGGAGTGAGAGATTGCCATGGGGATTCGTAAGACAAAAGGTGGGAGCACTCACAAATCCCAATAGGACATTCACCCGAAATGATACAATAGATGTATCAAGTATAATTATAAAAAATCACCCGAAATGCTACAATAAATGCATCAAGCATAATTTTTAAAAAATCACCCGAAATGCTACAATAAATGCATCATTGAAAAGAATGTTGCAATAGAAAGAATGAAAAAAGAGAAAGAACAAAGTTTATAGCCTTGTTTTAAATTCGGATGAATAAATTCGAAGAACCTACGGTAAACAAAAAAAAATCGCAATTGAGGCAATGTATTTTATTTGTGGTTTCTTTTTATTAATTTTTTTGAATAATGAATAAAAACTCTTAACAAAAATGTATATATGCTCCAAAAACCTGATTCTATTAAATAACTCCAAATGTGGACATTGACAGTTGTTGCCCATTTTTATCCTTTAATAGCTAGCATTAATGTAGCTCCTCCTCCTCTCTCATAATTACTTACCTCTCCCAATCGATTATCAATGAGAAACTTTTGTCCGGCTAAGGTCCATCAAGTGTTCTTCAATTACCGGGGAGAGCAACTTCGCAGCAACTTCGTCAGCCACCTCAGTGATGCCTTTAAGAGGCACAATATCAAATTCTTCATAGACCAAGACGAGCAGCGAGGCAAAGATCTCAAACATCTCTTTGTAAGAATCCAAGAGTCAAGTATTGCGCTGGCTATCTTCTCTACCAGGTTTGTAGTATTCTTTCACGCTTTTAACTACTCCATATCTACTTGGGATGGGTACTAACCTACATATAGTAGTTGTATATACTAAATTTACAACGAACCCCAAAAAAAAAAAAAAAACAGAATATTCAAGAATCGTAATTAATTATAGGTATCCCGAGTCGAGGTGGTGCATGGATGAGTTGGTGAAGATGAAGAAACTAGCGGAACAAGGAAAGCTCCAAGTCATTCCAATCTTTTACAAGGTGGAGGCACAGGACGTGAGAGGACAGAAAGGTGAGTTTGGTGACAACTTCTGGGCGCTCGCAAAGGCTTCTAGTGGAGATCAGATCAAGAAGTGGAAAGATGCTCTTGAATGTATCTCCAACAAGATGGGTTTGTCCTTGGGAGACGAGAGGTACTTCACTCACAGTCACTCTTCTTCTTCTTCTTCTTCTTCTTCATTTTTCTCTTTTATACCAAGGAATCGTGTTCTTTTCTCCTTCAAAATCCGAAGGATATTGTATGACTTAAGCTATACTTTTTTTTTGGAAGCTCTGAAGCAGATTTTGTCAAGAAAATTGTTAAAGAGGTTAAGAAAGTTATAGAAGCAATTGGAGTCGATAAAGAAAAAAACCATTTCGGGTGAAAAAGGAGAAAGGTCAGAAACTGCAACTGCCCATATGATGAATTTCCCGATTTCAAGAGAATTAAAACCAAAAAGTTGTGCTAAATGTGTGTGTGTGTGTGTGTTTCGTTAAGGGTACTTTGTTATATCCGTTTCTGAATAAATTCTTGGGAATTCGAGATGTAGCTTGAAAAGATCCACCAAATTTCTCGACCATCTGCGTTTATATGTTTCGGGGACGTGAAGTCTCAATCTTTGAATGTGGGTTTTAATCTTGAATATATATTTTGATTCAAATTTCTTCTTCTATATATTTTTTGTTTTTTTTTTAAATCGTGGTTTCTTCGTTATAAAAGTTATATTTTTCTGCAAGAGGACGTGCATGTGGTCAAGTAGTCATGTGGGTCAAGGCTGATCAGCCTTGGTTCTCTCTGTTACATGTTACGACCATCTCCTTTGTAGGATGATTCTCCTAAGATACATAAACTGTATAACATCTTGACTATTTTACATTCGGGAACAAAAAGCAGCAGGTCGTGATACGCATGGGTCCTGTTGAAAGAAAAAGTAATATTTTCTCATTTAAGACTATAAAGCAAAACAAAATTATTGTTGTCAAAAAGAATAAATTTAATCAAAACTAAACTTATTAAAGAAAATTATTTTGATGATTATTTCACTAATAAGTTAAATTTACAACTATTTCATTAAAAAGTCATCCTGATTATAAAAAAAAACCATTTTTAATTCATTTTGACGAGAATCTAGTAATACGAAGAAATCACCAAGTAAAATCCTTAAAATAAACTTTTCTATAACCTTTAACCAAAAAAAAAAAAAAATTTTTTTAAANAAAAAAAACTTTTCTATAGTAACGATCCAGTGGAGTGAAGGAAATCCTCTTTACTTGGTTTATCAAGATAACAGCAACAAGTAAAGTAAAGTCCCAAAAACTTTTGCAAAAAAAAAAAAAAATTTGTTTGGCTCCTCGATCAGATTCACACATAAAAACAAAAAAAGAGGACAATCCCAAAAAACTAATATGTGGACGCTTCTTCTGAGCCAATTTTTACCGACTTAAATACACCAAAGAGAGAGAGATAGAGAGAATAAAGAGAGGATAAGAATAGGAAAACACTCATGTAACAGTGTAAGATTTGGCTCCCACGAGTGTTGTATTTCTCTCTAATTGATTTCAAAGCATCGGTAACGGCAACAGTGACCAAGCTGAATTAGAAATTTTCTTCTAATTTCATTGCCACAAGTTTCTGACAAACGAATTTAAATAGTAAAAATGAGATTATGATAAATAAAAGCATCAACATAAAGGTTAATTCAACGGTGCGCGTTCATATCTTTTTTAGTATTTTGCTTAGAGTTGGAAGCACCTTTATTTTACAATTGAACCAAAACATAAACAAACTTCGTGATATAAAAGCATTATTAGCACGAAATGAATCAACTGTAGAAGACACAATGTCTCTTCACCATGAATCCATAGGGCGAAACTGGCAACCTATCTCTCGTTAGTATGCCTTTTGCTTCATTTATGTGAATTTGCTTAGAGTTTTATGATCCTAATCAATGATAACCCCTAACAACCAAGTAATCTTCTAAATTCTCAGATTTTTCGCAAAAAAAAAAAAAGTGTAGATTCTCAGTTGAAGGAAAGAAGAGAGAGAAACAGGTGGGATTGATGGCTTAAGATGCATATAATAGTACAAAATATATATATATATATATAGCAGAGGAAGAAAAAATCATTAAATCCCTCCGCTTACCATTCGCCTACCGATGGTTCGTATAATACAAGAAGAAAAAATATTCTAGAAAATTTAAAAAAACAAAGGTTGAAAAATTTAACTAACATTTGAGTTGTTATAAAATGTACCTCTTCCCCCTAATACACGTGATTTGTAATTTTTATATAATCTGCACATACCACGGCAAGTAGTATCTGTAGTTAGTAAATAATTAACCGATAGTTAAATGATGACGCAATAGAAAGGTGGCGCAATAAAAAGATGACCGAAGACTTTACGATACAAAAAAAAAAAAAAATTGCATCTCCAACGAGGATGGAAAAATCATGGAATCTCTCGTTTGTCCATGCTACATTTTCCCTTAAAATTTTCACCAATTCTTTCCAACGGTTTCGTAGTTTCATATGTCTCTCCCGCTCAGCCGCATTAAGTGTTCTTGAATTAATGGGGATAGACCAACTTCGTAAGCAACCTCGTTGATGCTTTCGAGAGGCACTGGATCAAGCTCTTCGTAGACAAATACGAGCTGAGGGGAAAAGACCTCAAAAATCTTTGTTACGATCGAGGAGTCAAGGATTTTAGTATTCTTGTTAATAATCTCATAGTAATCGCTGGCCATCTTCTCTACCAGGTTTTAGTATTCTTGTTAATAATCACATATCAAATCAATCCAACCATTGTTAGTTATTAGTTTTGAATTGAAATCCCATGAACCTTAATAATTTTTTTTACCCTTTTGATTATCAAATATCTAGAATATCCAATAATCATCAACGTTTATAGACGATGAAGAAACTTGGGGATAAAGGAAAGCTCAAAGTTATTCCAATCTTCTACTAGGCCAGGAAAAGAGATGTTAGAAAACAGACAGGGGTGAATTTGGTGACAAGATCTGGACTTTCGCAAAGGCAGTGGAGGATCAAGAAATGGGAGCAAGACCGGCTCAAAATTATTATGGGATGTAGGATGAAATTGTTTTTTTTTTTTGAGATTTTTCTGCTAAATAATTTTTTTTAAAGCTTTTAGTGTGAATTGTTTTTTTCTTGTAATTTTGCTATGGAAAAAAGAAAATACATGTAAAATTTTTAAGATTCCTTTTCAATCTTGTTTTTCTTAAAATATTTGAAAAAAATTGGGACTCTTAAATATTGAGACTTTGGATTATACCCCAGACCGTCGCACCCCTTATCCTCCTATTAAACCAGCCCTGGTTGGGAGACCAGAGGTATTTCCATACACATATAAAGGATGTTTAGTCGAAAATTGTGTAGTATGGGAAGGAATCGTTATAAAATAGATTAACAAAAAATTTGCTAAAGTTACATGGGTATGACAAAAATTGTGAAACGTTCTAGTATCACACAAATTGTTAGTATAAGATGAATAGTGTAAGAACACAAGGAACTAAATTCTTATAAAATAGACTACTAAATGTATGTGGATGGAGGGAAAGAAAGTATGACAGTTTGACAAGGTTTTGCTAAAACTAAATGTATGTGGAGGGAGGAAAACAATTGTATGACAGTTTGACAAGGTTTTGCTAAAACTACATGTATGTGGAAAACGATTGTATGACAGTTTGACAGAAAAAGTGCCAAGTGGCAAGCATGTGCTAAAATGAAAACCCGCCATATTAGAGAGGATTTTTTTTGTATTTTTTGAGTATTTTTTTGGGCCAACGTCATGTTTAGCAACGTCATGTTTCTTATTTTTTTTTAGCAACGTCATGTTTCTTTTTTCTTTTGCTAAAGAGCAACAACGTCATGTTAATTAGAGAGAAGACCCCTTTTTGGTTAGGAACGCCATTAATTATCTTAATTTCATACGTGCCTCCGAACGATGACAATCTTCTCTCTTACTCAAGCGCATCAAGTGTTCTTGAATTACCGGGGAGAGCAACTTCGTCACAGCTTCGTGAGTCATCTCATTGATGCCCTTGAAAGGCATGAGATCAACTTCTTCGTAGACAAATACGAGCAGAGAGGTAAAGACCTCAAAAATCTCTTTGTTAGGATCGAAGAGTCGAGTATCGCGCTGGCCATCTTCTCTACCAGGTTTTTAGTATTAACCTTTCAGCTTTCACGCTCTTGATCCTCCGCCGAACCAGAAGATTCAAGAATCGTAATCATCCTCGTCTTATTTAATTATAGGTACGCGGAGTCGAGGTGGTGCATGAATGAGTTGGTGAAGATGAAGAAACTTGCGGATAAAGAAAAGCTCCAAGTCATTCCAATCTTCTACAAGGTGAGAGCACGAGACGTGAGAAGACAGACGGGTGAGTTTGGTGACAACTTCTGGAAGCTCGCGAGAGCTTCTAGTGGAGACCAGATCAAGAAATGGAAGGACGCCTTGGAATGCATTTCCGACAAGATGGGTTTGTCGTTGAAAGACATGAGGTACTTTCCACTCACAATGATCAGTCTTATTCTTTTCCTACAAACTCTGAAGTATATTTCTATGAATTAAGATATATATATATACATTTGTGGCAGCTCTGAAGCCGATTTTGTCAAGGAAATTGTTAAGGAGGTTCAGAGAGTTATAGCAGCAATTGGAGCCGAGGAAGAAGACAAACATTTTGGGAAAAAAAGGAGAAACGATTGCAATTGCCCGTGTGAGCTTCCCGATTTCAAGAGGAGCAAAACCAAAAAATGTGCGTAATTAAAATGTTCCGTAATTTGTCTTGATTTCTTTTATTTTTTTGGTGCAAATCCGTAATTTGTCTTGATATATATATATATTTTTTTGGTATGAGTGATATTTATTTTCCCAAATGTGTTTTTGTTTATAATTGAACCTTTATATGTTTTGTATATGTTTATATTTCTGATGAATTTTTAATGAATACAAATCTTCAATGTGAGATCGATTTGGAAATACACTAAGTAACTTTTATTGGTTCATGCATTTGAATTGATTTATAAATTCATATAAAATTTAAAAATTTCATTGATTTTAAAATCAAGATATATGAATTTTGAAATAACATCATTTTTCTACGGATTTGAATCCTTTTATTTTTTATTTCCAAATCCACATAAAATTCAACGTGGATTTAGAAATCCAATAATAAATCATTAAACGAATAACACCGAATTTCAACTAGTATTTATAAATGATTGAACCAATAAGACATGATTTTAAATATTTTTTAAAAATGAATGATTGAATAAAACCGAATTTTGTTTGAATTTATAAATCCACTGAAACTTCTCACTTTACAAATGGTCATCAAATGTTTATCTTTATCTCACTCATCACCGGCTCGTTTTTTTTTTTTTTAATTTTGACGGCAACGTTGCATTTGATTTTATTAATCAAACAATAGGGGGATGATGGCATAAAGATGCTTACATCATTCTCGCACGCATCGTTTTATGGCATCGCCATTTTTTTCCACCCTTCCTAAATAAAATATCTGCTATATATTGATATCAACAAACAAAAATCTACTATGTATTAAAAAATATATTTTAAAAATATTTAATTCTGTTATATTTACATATAATTCCATTACAAAATCTACTAAAATCTAATGTTTAAAAAAAATTAAAGATAATATAAGAAAACAACTTTATATTAAATCTTTACTATCCATATTGCCACAACAGATAGAAAATAATTTTATATTAAATCTATAATATTTATGTTGCCAAACAACAAATACATTCAATAAACTATCTCTTCTTTAAAATTTATCTAGTTAATAATGATAATTTTCACTAAACCATTTTCTAAAACAATAAAATTTTAATATTATTTGATAGTTTTTATATTATATCATATAAACTGCAATATTTCATTTAATAAAAATTAATAATATTTTTTTTGCGTATAATGCGGATACCATCTAGTTATAATGGTAAAGAACAATCCTTCTTAATTTATCCTTTAATACAATTGCAATTTTGCAACGTTATCTCTTCTTTTAACAATTTCATTCTCACCCATCTCAATTTTAATGATTTTGGTATATTATTATAGTAATTAAAAATTAATTAAATATATAACTTTTTGTTTTTAAATCTCATTGGTTTAAATCGTAGAGTTTTTACTTTGACTGGTTAATGGTTTTCGAGTAAATTTAAGCAATTTTGTTTTCACATAATCCACCAAAAAATCGTTTTTAAATCTCAATAAACTACTAGCGTATACACATATGTTGTTTCACAGGTAAGGATAATTGATGCGTTGTCATCTACGTTAAAGATGGCGTAATTACCGATTTTGTCACAATAAAAGTTGCACGTCGTCCTTTCACTATCAAAATTCCAAACTTGAAACCTCCAGATTTGTAATTTATTAGGATTGCAACACTTTCACCAATTCGTTCTAACAGAATGGAGGCAAATACAAACTATTTAATAATGATCTGTTAATTGACGGCCAAGATTTACGGTGACAAGTAAAAGCCCTACACTTACGTGGTGAAAAAGACAAGAAACAAGCATCTCTCTGGGTAAGGCCTGGTTTTACTTTCTCTATCACATTCATAGAAATAAAAAAAACTAATCCGAAATTGAATCCTAATATTCGCTTTAGTTCTCTGCAATTGACATTCCTGTTGCGTCGCCTTCATGGCTGGATCGATGTAGCTAATCTAAGGCTCAAGATAGGTGAAAAATTAGGGTACCGTTTCTTCCATCCTGATTGTGAGATTCTTTAATTTTTGCTGTAATACATTTTTTTGTTAATCTAAATATTGTTGTTGTTAATTTGGGTCATCGAAGCCTTTAAGTTTTTTGCTTTTTGGTCTAAAGAAAATGAATTCAGTTGTATAGTCAAAGCTATATGTAGCTCTCTAATGGTCTTTAGTCTTACCACAGTGATACACAGACATGAGCAAATGAGTATGTGTGTGTATGTGTGCACTACTTAGATGAGTTTCTTTTTCTCAAAGAAAGTTTTCAGGTGCCAAAATTGAAGACCAGCCACCGATAAACAAACACCGAGTGACACGAAACTCAACCACGCCATCTTCGAGTTTGTGGATCTATTCAGTTCTTGCATTTCTTCTTCCCTGACGCCACCAAACCAGAAAATATAATAAAAGGTATTAAGCTCATCAGTCTCTTTCTCCAAACCAACAAAAAAACTAAGGTAAAAAGGTTTGTTCTTTGTCTATTTATACCTCTCACGGAGATAAAACATCTCCTCGTGGATGGAATTAACAGTGTCGAATAATCTATTAACCGACAACTCCATCATCTGCATAAACAACATCAAGATCCAACCTCAACCACAAGCAGGTTAGTAAAACAAATTAACCCTTAAAACACAATCTACTATGAGTTGGATATAAACCAAACAAATCCTAAACCATATGTACTTTTCGGATATTTGGCATAGAAAAAAGGCTTGCAGGCTCAGTATCACCAAAACCAACAACACACTAACAAGATCACATAGGCATTGATCAATTCAAGCTCCAAGTTAACACACGATATACAATGCCAGAGAATTAATCGATATCTCATTCGTCCAATTTAGTCGACTAACTTAAGACTAAAGATTAAAAACAGAGGCACTTACTACGACTTGGCTCTTCTTGGCTACCTTGGACCAATCCTTGGAGTGAACAGAGTGAACACCAGACCTCCAATCAAAATCAATGGTCAACGTCGTCTCCGGCTTATGATCGACGGCCGAGATGCACGTTAAGTAATTCCCGGTCTCATAAGCCGTAAACGAGAACTGACCAGACTCCACATTATCGGCTTCGTGAAGCATCTTCGTCCCTTGTGGCCGCACCACCTTAAAATCAATCACAAGAGACGAAATTTTTGAAATCGACATTCGATGTCGAGATTTACGAATTGACATATTCACGGTGTGTACCTTGACGATGATTTTGTGGGAAGCAGGGAGAGGATGATCTTCGTTAGGGTTTACGATGAAGTATTTTCCAACGGTCATGGAGTTTGCATGAAGATCCTCAGCGATGCATTTCGTTTGCCCAGAATGAATCTCGTACCGCATTGACAGTGTTTTGGGAGATAACAACGTAAGGATCAAAAGCAAAATCGAGCTCCGATGAAAGTCCATGGCGTCACGAGAGAGAAAGAGAGAGAGAAAAATCTTTGTAGTATTCGAAGGTTTGGCCGTTTCGGAAAAGGCAGAGAGAGAGACAAAGAGAGTCAAACGTTTTTGCCACGTGTATTAATTTAATTCGTTAAGACACGTGTACAAGTCTTATGCAATATCTCATTTTTTTGCCGTGAGTATTTTATGGGCTTTAATATGGAGTAGCTAATAGTATTGGGCTTATTTTTATGAACTTTGAATTCGCCCCAAATATTGTGCTTAATATTGATTAATCTAGTATTAGCTGCAACAATTTAACTTTTAGATTAATCAAACATTTTTATATTGATTAAACGGTAAAATTAGCTACAAAATTGAGAAAATTAGTTGTTGATGAAAAAAATGATTAGTTATAAAATAATAAACTGAACCAAGTGATATGTTGTGTTGTTGATATAGCTGATACAATTTAAATTGATTAATCAAACCTTTCCATTTTGATTAATTTACTAGATTTATTTTCTTTGGTTTTTTTAACGGTAACTTTAGTTATAAAAGAATTCAAAACTTTAAAAGAGAACATGAGTATTATTTGCGATTATTTTTTCATTAAAGCTCAAAAATAGAAGCCAATAAAATGAAAAATGATTAGTTGTTGTATGTAAAATAAACTGAACTAAGTGATCTATTGAGTTGTTTCACATTCGATTAGTTAAATAATAACATGAAGACAAGTAAATGATGACTTTTAAATTTTTAATAGCGGCAGAGATGATTAGACCAGAGAGCGTGGAGAAGAGAGAGAGAGAGAGAGAAAAAAAAAATGAGATCGATCTGTTCGGATTTTTCAAGTTTTCTCTTGAGAAAATTCTGATTTTGAAAGATACCCTCTTTGCGAATTTGGGATAATTTGAAAATCTTCTTCTAAGTAGGTATTTTTCTCTGGAAAATTTTGATTTTCTCACGGGAAAAGAAAACATAAAAACAACTTTGAACGGTTGTATCTGTTTTTTGTCGGCATTTGTTTTGCATTCATTTTCCCACCGTTTCCTCCCCTCGTGAATCGTGATCCTTCGCTCCTCGACTCTTTTGGGATCTCTCTGTAATTTCTTAGTTTGCGAGAAAAAATCCCCAGAGATTCGAGAATTTCGAAGAGCAAAATTAACTTCTCTTTTTCATCTAATTCGAAAAGTCTCCGAAAATCGATATCACAGTGTTCGCGAAATTCAGGGTTTAAATTTTTTCTCCGATGAAGCGGCGATGAGGGTCGTCGGAGATAGATGGAAGTTCGATCGGAGAATACTCAGACGCGGAGCGATAATAAGCCTCCGGTTCCAGCAATTCCCAAAACTCGGTTAAGAGTCTGGTTCGTTAGAGCCTGCTCGAGCATTTTGGTTTGGACTTGTTTGATTCAGCTCTTCGCCGCCGGCGAGCTTTGGCATTCCCGGATGGTCACTGGCTTAACCAATCAGATTTCCCGGTTTTCCCTCCCCGTCGAGCCAATTCAATTGCCGCCTCCTCGAAGTCAGTTTTGTCTTCTTTAGTTGATTTGGGTTAGTTTTGGTGATTGAGAGTTGAAGGAAATTAATAATTTTTGCAGGAAATTATACAAGCAATGGAATTCTACGAGTGTCCTGTAATGGTGGTTTGAATCAAATGCGTGCAGCGGTTTGTCACTCTCTTCTCTCTTGTCTGTCTTTCATTTGCAGGATTAGTGTTTCAATATCTTGACGCTTGCTTGTTTCAGATTTGTGATATGGTGACTGTTGCTCGGCTATTGAACTTGACTCTTGTTGTTCCAGAGCTTGATAAAAAATCATTCTGGGCTGATCCAAGGTACTATGTTCCTTTGGCGTTCTTCAGGAGATCTTCATGTCCATAATACAGCTAATCTAAAGCATCCTAGGTTTCTTCCTTTTGCAGTGACTTTGAGGACATTTTTGACATGAAGCATTTCATTGATTCATTAAGAGATGAAGTTCGGATCTTGAGGAGGCTTCCAAAACGGTATAGCAAGATATATGGATACCAACCGTTGGAAATGCCGCCCGTGAGCTGGTCAGATGACAAGTATTACTTGCAACAGGTTTATTTGCAATTTCTTTGGTGTTTTTTGTCTCTATTCGCAGGGTATGAAATGCCTTGTGATCTGCGTTTTTGATTGATCGAAACTTCTTGTTTAGGTATTGCCGCGATTCAGAAAACATAAAGTTATACATTTCAATAGGAGTGATAGCCGACTTGCGAACAATGGTCTTTCTCTCCATCTCCAAAGGCTGAGATGCCGAGTGAATTTCCAAGGACTGAAATTCACTCCACGGATTGAGGCTTTGGGATCAAAGTTAGTTCAGATTCTCCAACAAAGAGGGCCTTTTGTGGCTTTGCATTTGAGATACGAGATGGACATGTTGGCTTTCTCTGGTTGCACTCGTGGCTGCACTGAGGAAGAAGCTGAAGAACTCAAAAAGATGAGGTAAAAAAAAGTTACTAGCTTGATACTCTGTTTTTTTTTTTTTTAATCTTGATTTCATGGCTCTCCCCTGTGTTCTAGGTATGCATATCCTTGGTGGAGAGAGAAAGAGATAGTCTCTGAGGTGAGAAGAGCTCAAGGGCTTTGTCCATTGACACCCGAGGAGACAGTTTTGGTCCTAAAAGCATTGGGGTTTCAAAAGGATACACAGATATACATTGCAGCTGGTGGGATTTACGGTGGTGCGAGGAGATTAACCCTTCTAAAGGAATCGTTTCCAAGAATTGTGAGTTTCTATCACTTTCAACATTATATGCACGTTCAAAGTGATCCATTTTTGGGGATGATGATGACCTGTGGGTTTCAGGTGAAAAAGGAAATGCTACTAGATCCAATGGAATTGCAACAGTTTCAGAACCATTCTTCTCAAATGGCAGCTTTAGATTTCATAGTATCGGTAGCCAGCAACACTTTTATTCCTACCTACTATGGAAACATGGCAAAAGTTGTTGAAGGTCATCGAAGGTAATTCTATATAATCAAAATGTGATTCAAGATTCAGTAAATTCTCAGCGAAAATCTTTATGAACCATTTTTGTTTTTGCAGATATCTTGGATTTAAGAAAACAATCTTGCTAAACAGGAAGAGACTTGTGGAGCTTTTGGACTTGCATGACAACAAGACGCTCTCTTGGGATCAGTTTGCAGTAGCTGTCAAGGAAGTCCATGAAGGAAGACGGATGGGAGAACCAACAAATCGGAAAGTAATCTCTGATAAACCGAAGGAAGAAGATTACTTCTATGCTAATCCTCATGAATGTATCTATGAAAATCCACAATAACACTGAAGCTTCTGTTTTTTTTTTTTTTTCCTTAAAGCATATAGAGCACTAACCACTAGAGCAACTATTCTGTCTTCGAGGTTAAGATATATTATCCCTCGTGTGGATCTGAAACTAAGCTAGCGAAGAAGATTTGGCTCTGCACAAATTTATGAATTGGCCCGAGGTTTTAAGAAACTCACGCATTACCAATTGGTGTAGTCAGAGGCACTGAGATACTCGCCATGCTCCTCAAAGTATTCGACCATACGTTTAAGAAACGCGTCGCTGCTCACAGTTTCTGTATCGCAGACAAGACAACACTGTCTTCTGGAGCGAGTAACAGCCACATTCATTCGCCTTTGGTCCTTCAGAAACCCAACTTCGATCTTCGAGTTTGATCGAACCATGGAAATAATGATAGCTTCTTTCTCTCGACCTTGGAAACCATCCACTGTAGAAATCTCCATGTCCTTTAGCTTCTCCTCTTTGCCCCTCAGAATCCTAAGAACCATAACCTGAGCAGCGTAAGGCGTAATGATTCCAATATCAGAAGGTTGAACTCCACTCAGTATCAGTCTCTTGGCATGTGCCATTGCAACCTCTGCTTCACCTTCATTATAGGTGCTCTCTTCCTCGTCTTTCTTCTCTTCCATGTCACACCCAGCGGTATCTACTAATAGGAGAGTTGCCTCTGTTGCAGAAGATTTTGCTACATTCTCCAAGTCAAAAAGCGTGTGCGAGGCAACACTTGGATGCGCCATTATCTTTCCATCGTAAAGCTCTTCGGATGACCAGTTCATAATAAGCTCATGCATACGATACTGGACAGTAAGCATGGACTTGATCTCATCTCCATAAAGATCCGCTAACCGTTCAAAGAGTGTTCTCCCTAATCCCTTCCTTTCAGCTTCAGCACTTTGGATTGTCGGCGGGAGTTGGAGATGGTCTCCTGCAAGTATACATCTTGAACCCTTTAGCAGAGCTATCCAGCATGCTACCTCAAGAGCCTGTGCTCCTTCATCGATGATCACCAAGTCAAAAGTTATATTATCGAGCTTTCGTGACAGTGCACCAGTCAGAGTTGTGAGAATGACATCAGCATTTTTAATCACGTCTGATACAGCTAATTGCTGCCTTTTACGTTCCTCCTTACCCAGAGCTCTGAGGTCCTTTTGTATTCCTCTCCTTGTGTTTCTATCTTTTGCTTTCAATAACTTCCCGTTCAGGGCCTTCATTTCCTTTCGGATGTCGTTCGCAAGAGCGCTGTTATCTCCCTTTAGAACCTGAGCATCCAGAGCACTATCCAGCACTTGAGGTAAAAGCCGTGCAGGATGTCCCACCCTCACCAACTTCACTTTGTGAGGAACAAGTCTCTCAACAATGTTATCGACTGCAATATTCGAAGCTGCACAAGCAAGAATCTTTGAACCGCGTTTGACTTCTTGCAAGACTATTTCCACCACAGTTGTTGTCTTTCCAGTGCCAGGAGGACCATGTAGTAAGAACACATCTTTTGAAGATAACGCCTTTGAAATTGCATCTTTCTGAGATTGGTCAAGGTTCTTGTTAAAAGGCGTAAACTCAACCTCCTTCTTTGACACCGTTGGTTGTCTCTCACCAAACAAGACAGGGACTAAATCAGAAGCAGGTCCTCTTAGCACACCTTTGCTTAGCTGTATCAATGTATCTTTCATTCTGCGATACGTTACCTCGTTTGCAAGCTTTTCCAGCCGGAGTGAAGTGTTTAACCCTTCTTCTGGGATCTCATCAAAAACCACAGTTATCGAAGAATCTTTTAACCGATAAACTACTCCTTGTGCAAGAGGAGAGGAGCCAAGATCAGCTTTGTTCAGTTTCAAAACAACCACATCATGGTTGCCAAACTTGTGAGCAGGAAGAACGTCTCCTTTGTTTGATTGAAATTCAATAAGAGTCTTTCCCATTAGACCTGTCTGAACATCAACACATTTCAGATTGAGGATCGTCGTGCCTTTCTTCTGAGAAGTTTCAATGTTTCTTGAAGCACCCGTGCTTAAAGACATCGATATCTCAGCTTCTTTCTCCATGTCTATAAGTGGAGCCATTGTTGACACAAAAACTTCAAGAGACATTGCAGATCCTCGATTCTTCGCCATTTTCACGTTTGTTTAATTCTCTGAAAAAAAAAAATACATATTTCAATTGTAATGATTTTTAGTAAACATTACAAAAACAAGAATAACAAAGAGTATCAGGCAACACGAATAACAGAAATTTCCAGATCCTAAATTACGAAACCGCTGCATAAAATTCAGATAAACTCAGACGAATCCAAATATATAATTCTTTCTAGCGACACAAATACAGATAGCCGGAGCGAAAAATTGAGGCTGTAATGGTCTACCTACCAGAGAAAGATTTGTTCTTCTCTGCGTATCACCTATTGGCAGAGAAGGAAGACCCTAAGCCCTTGGCCGCTTGGGAAATTTAAAGATGAGAAACAAAAAAGACACCCTAGAAATACAGATGAGGAAGAAGAAGGAGACGACGATCTGAGAATGGTGGAAGATAGTTGTGAAGCTTCGAAGAACAAGTAACGAGGATTTTTCTGTACATCACTTTGTCTCAAGCATTACCTTTTAATGGGCTTAGATTTTATGCTATATTGGGCTTTTGATGGTTCGTTGTAGGCCCAGTATAAGTATGGAGATAGGGCTGACTCCAACATGTTGGCCGTGAACCATGCTTTATTGCTTTACATCCTTTTGGAGCATTGGCAAGTTTGTAAGTACAAAATGAGCTTACGGAGCAAGTTTTGGAAAACCAATAAACAGTAAAAAAAATGTTGGATTTTTCTGTTTCTTGTGAGAAAAATTAAGATATAATGAAAAATAGAGAGTAACTGTAAGATAAAGTATAAGACAAGGAAAACTTAGAAGATACAATCGGCTCCGGAAATCTTCCCGGTATAATCTACTTTAACTAAACACTTAAATTTGGTCTATTACACGAACATACATGTAAAGAGAAGTCCTTTGAGGACGAAATCAATTTTAAAAGCACTTTTAGAAAGTTCCTAAACCTAATAGCACTTTTAAAAGTACCTAATAATACTTTGTAAAAGTACCTAAAACAATGAAAATTTTCAGAAACATGGTCTTTAAAATAATACAGTTCTCTAAAAATATCTAAACCTAATAGCACCTTATTAAAGTACCTAAACCTAATAGCATTTTGTAGAAGATATTTTAAATAATAAGAATTTAAAAATAAAAACATGGTCTTGCCAAATAACTGTTAGATCATAAAAACAACGAATGTAAATAAATCTATAAATTTTTTGGACTGTTAGATCATAAAAATAATATTCTGGACTCCATTTGATCCGTGTTGAAATTTTTTGGTATTCAAGATCTTTAGATCCCATGCTTGACTATGAAAATATGAAATAACGTATGTAAATAAATCTATTAAAAAAATTAAAAATTTCGACTCATACTATTTTAATATTAAAATTTGTAATCTGTTATAAAATTTTTTGAACTCAGTGTTATTTAATTTTTTCACAGATCCGAGATAATTTTTTTAGATATTCGAGATCGATCCTTACAAATCACGATTTTGGTTATTGTGTTGCACGAGTCGACAAGGTTAACAGTGGATATGGCTATATAGCATTTACCATTTTATACAAAAGGCATATGGCATATTCTCTTAACACATTAATCAAAATGCTCAAAGCGTTTATATAATTTTTGACTCCACTACTATAGTATTTTTTTTTATAAACACTTATCAACTGGTGTTTTTTTTATGAAATGGTTTACTTTAGAGTTCCTCAAAATTTTGATTTGAGTCTTTAAAATCTTGACATTATAGACACCTACAAAACTGTCCAAAAAAGTTTCATACGTTGAACCTAGACATTACTCCCATGTCCCATCATGTACGGAACCAAAACTTGTTTAAATTATGATAACGGATGATTATGTGCGTTAACTTGATTTTGGTAAATTTTTATTCCCATTTTGACTTGAAATCTTCTTGTTATAGTCATTTTCCTCCACTATATACTAGCATTTCAATTTTTCCTATTTCTCTAATTAGTTTCCTATCTTAGCTCATTGACTCGATTTAAATCAATTTACAGTCAAATCAAAGTTTTGACAAATTCTATAAATATATCACGTTGTTCAGTGTGCATAAACAAACTCTTCACTATTTGAAACTAAAAAAAAAAAAAACAGAGGAAACAAAATGAAATTCAGAAAAGAATTTTCGTCACAGATGGTGCCTGAGTGGCAACAAGCTTACGTAGACTACAAGTATCTCAAAACCCTTATCAAAGAAATCAACCGCTTCAAACGCAAAACCAATCCTGACGGCAATGGGGTGGCGAGGGCTGTGTACCGCACATTCAGCGGTCAAACGAGACACGGCGTTGGCGGTTGCGGTCAGATCAGCCCTTCTTCGACGGTGGTCGACATTGAGGATGGAATAACGACGGCGCCGATTCAGGTGAGTTCTACGGCGAGTCACCGGTACGAGACGACGTTTTTGATGACGGCGGAGAAAGGAGGAGAGTATGAGTTGGTGTTTTTCCGGCGACTAGACGACGAGTTTAACAAAGTGGAGAGATTCTACAGAGAGAAAGTGGAGGAGGTGGTGAAAGAAGCGGTGGTGCTTAACAAACAGATGGATGCTTTAATCGCGTTTCGATTCAAGATGGAGGAGGAGCGTGCGGCTGAGATGACTCGCTTCGAAGATACACCTAGTAAGTGAAATGTTTTTTTTTGCTTTTTATGGTCAGCGTAAGTGAAACAATTTAATATATGATAAACCGAAAAAATCATAATTCATGTTTAATTACATAAAAAATATCAAACTAAAATAAGATATGTGAAACAATATACAGTATAATCATAAATAATACCAAAATCGGTTTTGCACTCTCTCTGGTTTGAATTATATTCAATAGAACCGTAGTATTACCAAAATCGCCAAATTGAAAATTGATTTTTTTTTTTTGCATGTGGTTTTGGTTGCAGGGAAATTTCAAGCTCAAGCTCACATGGAGGCCATAGAAGAAGGAGGCTCAAGTAGAGCTGGTCGATCCGATGATGATGACAATAACGTAGAAGAAGAAAAATATAACGATACATCCCACAAACCGGCCAATGACATGAGCAAGAACAACTTGAGTAAGATGAAAGCTGCGAGGCCGGCTCCGATCGAGGTTCTAAATTTCGTCAAGATCAACAACACGAAGGAAACGCCACGATCCACCATTAAGAGCGTTCTAAAAGTCTCAAACCAGACAGAGCTCAAATTCAGCAGAGATAATCTGAGGAAAATCGAGGAGAAGCTAAGCTGCGCCTTCGTAGAGTTCCATCGAAAGCTTTGGTTCCTCAAGAGCTTTAGGTGCGTATTTTTTTTTGTACTTCGATTTGAGTTCAAGTTTTATATATGATTGATGGATTTGAGACTTGAATAAAAAAAATATGCAGCTTTTTGAATGTGTTGGCGCTTTCGAAGATACTGAAGAAGTATGATAAGGTAAGATTAGTTCGAAAAGACATTATGAATTTAGGGGCTTGTAATGGATTGTTCGCATAAGTGAAATCTGTTCGATGAATTAAACTCTTCTTACAGATAACTTTGAGGGATGCTACTAAGTCTTACATGACAATGGTTGATAACTCTTGCCTTGGAAGCTCTGCTGAGGTAATCTTATTTCTAATGTTGAAAATAATTTTAAATATACACTAAGAACTTATAATTTTAAAGGTCAAAATTAATTGAACGCCTATAGTTGTTTGTTCTATTCTTGATCTTATTTTGCGCCTCTTTTATCATAGGTTATGAGACTCCTGGATCATGTTGAAACTACATTCATAAAGCATTTCACAAATGGTAACAGAACAAAAGGAATGAACATCTTGCGACCAAAAGCTAAAAGAGAGAGACACCGACTTACATTTTCCACAGGTACAATCATAATAATTCTTACTTTCTTCTGACATTATTGTTAATTTCTTCTTTGTGCTTATGAGAAATTATGTTTCAGGTTTCTTGGGTGGATGCATGTTTTCTCTCATAGTAGCTCTTGTCGCTATCATACGCACCCGTAACATCTTACAAGATGAAGGCCAGAAACAATACATGAACACTATGTTCCCTCTTTATAGGTAAGAACTAGCTAGGCCTTGATTGTTTGTTTGTGAACTTTGTGTTTACGTTTACATTTAGTGCGTGTTTTTTCTTATTGAATCCACAACCTTAAACATCTTAAGCAAAATTTATTTGTTTCATTAATTGCAAAGGTAACCGCTAAACGCAAACGGAAGATTATCTCTTCATTCTTGCGTTTAGAGCTTATGTTTGCAGTTTGCAAAAATATTTTGTGATAAACTAAAAAATGTTTTATATAATTTAAAAACAAAAAAAAATTATCATGTATAAAAGCGCGTTAGTTGGCTTGTGTTCCTATGAACTTATATGATCATTTTGGAGGTAATTAACTTGTTTTAGACTTTTTTTTTTTTTTTCCTTTTTGCAGCTTGTTTGGATTCATTGTGTTGCACATGACTATGTATGCTGCTAATATTTATTTTTGGAAGCGGTATCGAGTAAATTATTCCTTCATATTTGGATTCAAACAAGGAACTGAACTTAACTACAAACAAATTCTATTCGTGGGATTCACCATTGGCGTGCTTGCGCTTCTTTGTGTCCTTGCCAATCTTGACATGGAGACAGACCCCAAAACCAAAGATTACCAGGCATTAACCGAACTTCTTCCTCTTTTCCTCCTCATTGTAAGTCCATAAATCCAAAAATCAGCTTTTGAATCCAAATTACTTATAGATATTTGACGATAATTGCGTCATAACTTTGCGATGCTAGGCTGTGTTCGTAGTTCTGATACTACCATTTAACATTGTCTATTGATCAAGTCGCTTCTTCTTCCTCACTAGCCTATACCACATCGTTGCTGCTCCTCTTTACAAGGTAAAACATTCAAATTCAACAGAATCATCAATAAAAATGTGAATGTTAATTTTGACAAACATATTACTATTGCTTTCTTCATGCAGGTTACGTTACCCGATTTCTTCTTGGCAGATCAATTGTGTAGTCAAGCGCAAACTCTTCGAAGCATCGAGTTCTACATATGTTACTACGGTTGGGGAGACTTCAAACAAAGACAAAACACTTGTGGAGAGTCACAAGTCTTCAACACTTTCTTATTCATTGTTGCTGCCTTCCCATTCGCTTCTCGCTTCCTTCAGGTACAAAAATTGATCTACCAATTTAAAAAAAAAAAAAAAAACAAATTTGTTATTCAATGAAATTCTTTTGACACCTTATGTTTGTGCAGTGTATGAGGCGATTGTTTGAAGAGAGAAACATAGAACAAGGGTATAATGGTCTCAAGTACTTTTTGATAGTAGTTGCTGTTTGCATAGGGATGGCTTACGAAGTTGATAGCAAAAAAGATCGACAAATTATCTGGAGAATGTTAGGTGGTATTACCTCGGCCATGGCTGTGGTTTTCTGTACATACTGGGACTTGGTTTACGATTGGGGACTTCTAAACCGAACATCCAAGAATCCGTGGCTACGCGATGAACTCCTCGTACCATACAAGGAAGTTTACTTCATTGCAATGGTGAGAGCGTTTTTACATTATTTTAACATTATTAATTTGTCTCCGTATCTGAAATCCCCAGTCCTAGTTTTAACTTTATAAAGATCGGACCACGCTTGATTCTTAAACTAAACGCAGATCTTGAACGTGGTGCTGAGATTTGCGTGGATGCAGACGGTGCTAGATTTCAAATTCGAGTCGATGCACACACAGACGGTGATCGCCGTCGTTGCAAGTCTTGAGATCATTCGTCGTGGCATATGGAATTTCTTCAGGTTAGTTGCTACGTACACATTAATAATTTTTTGTTTATCGACTTTATTTTACATTCGTGTTTAAGCAAACTATCTTGGTTTGGTTTTGGTTCGTAAAACCAGGTTAGAGAACGAACATTTAAACAATGTCGGGAAGTACAGAGCTTTCAAGACGGTTTCATTACCATTCAACTACGACGAGGACCAATAAATGTTAATTTGTTGAAGACATCGTAGCCATCCTTACTTGGTCTTAGTGATAATCTAATCGGCTTTAGCTGATATTAGCCCATGTGTATATTAGTAGTATATATGAAAAGGACACTAGCTAGTCAAATTACGGTCAAATCTACACAAGTGATATGTCTCACTAATTGGTCAACAAAATTCAACCGTGGTACTCGTGTATATAAATATTTATAACTTTATGTATTCATATATCTATCTATGGTTGTTTTTTTTTTTTTTCATGTAAAGTGTCTATATAAATAAAAAATTTCTTTGGTCTGAATAATTATAAAACATTTTATTTAGCTCTTTTTTTTCTCGCCAACTTTAATGTATTAATTGAAAAAAGAAAACCTATACATGGCTTTCTAAAGGGTCTAATAAGCACTCTTTAAAAGAGATCGAGGCAGATAAATCCTTGAGAAAGGGACAACAAAGTCTAATACCATAGTCCCTTATGATGATGCTTTTTGATGGAACTTTTTTCCTACATATTAATTACAAACGAGAAAGCTAATAGAATAAAACTAAATAGAAAAACATATAAAAGATAACCATGCAAAAGAAACGTAAAGTAATATAATACAAAAATATGGAGACCTGTAAAGTGAGATTCACACGAGCAAGGTGCCTAAGTAACAACGTACTGGAATAATTACTTTAAGATGATAAAAGTGTTATTTGATTATGGGACAAAAGAAAGTGGTACATGAAAAAACATGTTATTGGGACCCCCCTCGTTTGAAATCCAAATTGGAGCACTATTATTACACTATGAACCGACATATTTGACGATATCATAAATTGGGTCACTATGAGAAAAGAGATTGTTTCTATAAGCATCGCTGCCGCAACACAAATCAACGGGAACGAGAAATTGGTTGCAGAGGAGCAAATATGGAGGCCAACAAAGCAAGTGAGAAAACCATCATAACGACTTCAAATCTACATTACAATGTTTCCTACTCTTCAATTTTATACAACTATATATATTCAAGTAATGAGGATTTGGAAAGAAATACCATAAAAAAAAAATTTCAAATACTACACTATATATAATAATATAAAGTTAAGAACAATTTATTAGTTATATCGTATATCAAAATATGAAAATATTATTTCATATATCTACAAATAAATCTAAAACTAATATATATAATATAAGATTAAGAACAAATTATTAGTTATATCGTTTATCAAAATATGAAAATATTATTTCCTATATCCACAAATAAATCTAAAACTATTATTTATATATATTTTAAAAAAATAGGTTGATCTGATGTTTTAATTTGTTTCCACCTTGTAGGGATATTTCATATCGCTAATGAGATACGATTAAGTGTTAAATATCACTAAACATTTCAATCTACTCATTGCGAATAATTTTGATTTGGAGGTTAATAAAAGACAAAAAAAAAAGTATCCGATTTTGTATACTCAATGGATGGATATCGATCAAATTGAATATCCGAATATCAGTCCACTCAAAGTACGACATTGATATCGCTCGATCCCCACAAAATCGAGAAGGTCAAAGCGGGATGGCTATGTTAGCCTTCTATCTAAAACAATGCTCGAGAACTAGACTTGTCAACAAGTCGTTAAGAAATAGATCATTCTAAGAGTTGTGATTTAACAGATAACGACATTAAATTTGGCATTTATGATGCAACCAATATGACACCACGATATCTCACATGTTTATAACTAAATTTTTTTTTTTTTTTTTTTATAACTCAGGGATAGATCTCAGGTCTATGAAAAGATCCAGACTAATCTTTTGGGGAGGTGCAGTCCACGGATAGACCTTTTTTCCGGATATGCAAATAGACCCGAAAGCAGAAGTCCATATCCGTGTGGATGTCCAGAAACAATGTGTTGTAGTTTCACGCAGTAGGTGGATCGAACCTGAAACGTGTTGGCATTCCAGACCCGTCCTTTTACCATCTGATCACAAAATTCTGAACAAAATATAGATTTTTTTTTTTTTTTTTTTNTAGGTCACAACGAACCGGCCCAAATAGCCCAAGCTCCAACTATGGAGCAGAAGAGTCGAATTCCCTACATGAAAAACCGGTGCTAGAGAAATCAGCCATTAGACTACAAGCAGCTTCTCATTTATAACTAAACTTTTATCATCGGCAAAGGCAAAGAAATGTTACAATATTGTCATTAAATTTTGTTTGTTTGTTTTGTTTAATTTCAGTATTGTTGTTTATTGGGGTTAAATTTCACATATTATTATCCTTTTTGTTTATGACCTCCTAGTGCTATACAAATGAGACACACATATCGATAGTTATAAAATAACAACAAAAAAAAGTATTTGAGAAAGAAAAGAAAGAAATTCAAAATTGGCCATTTATGATAACATTTAAAAGGAAGTACGAAAAATAAATTTAATCTTTATAAAAAGTAAGTATAATAGTCAAAATTACAATTAACAAACAGGCAGAAAACTATGAAAAATATCGATCGTTTGATCAATAAGCAGTGTTTCTTTCAGTTAATATAAAAATAAATATATGTTTGGAGTTTATTATACTTAAAACTTAGTTTCCACAAACATAAAGATCTTTTGAATTTAACGAAGTGGATCGTTCATGTCAGATAGATCGTAATTTGTGAATACTACTTAAACCATATATTTTTTCCCTTTGGTAAGAATGCATGTGCTCTTTTGTTTGGTTGGTAGAAAAAAAAACGTGTTATCTTGACAGATGCCTTTAAGTCCAAATCGTTAGACTCACGTTTGCAACTTCGAAATCACACAAGAATGTGTGGTGGTGGTCAAACCAAGACCAGAATAATTATTACTATTAGTTTATATGAAATTAAAATAACTAACCGTCAAGATCGAACTTTGAGATCTTCAAGAAATAGATTTTGTCGCAATAGATTTACAAGTAGTTTCCTGACTTGAGAAAAACAAGTTGGAACTAGGCATGGATTTTTGGGTATTCGGTTCAGTTTTAGATAGAATCTGATTAGTTCCGAATCTTTTGGATAGAAAGTTTTTAGATCCATATAGGTACCGAAATAGTTTCGGTTTGGTTTTGGTTCCGATCTAGTCGGCTCTGGGTCAGTTCGGTTCTCAAAACTCAGAACCGATTTTTCCCCGAAAAATTTTACGAAAAATTTTGGGTTCAATTCGGTTTCGGTTCGGTTCGGATATTTATTACCCGAAATATCTAAAATATACCCGAAAACTCAAAAATATATCCAAAATATCCAAAAATATACCCGAAAATCCGAAAAAAAAATTAAGAAAAAATATTCAAAATATATAAAAAAAACCTGATAAAACTTAAAAAAAATATATCCGAAATACCAAAAAATACATATATAATATGAAAAAACAACTAATACACTTAATATTATCGGGTAATTCGGTATCCGATTGGATATCGATTCGGTTCGGATATTACCTAATACCCACGGATCCTCAAGTATATTATCCATCGGATAAAATCATTCTTATCCAAAATCGAACCGAACCGGATATTTCAGGTCGGTTCCGGTTCAAAAACCCAGGCCTAGTTGGAACCGTACAATCTTTATAATTTATATGTTAACTAATGTATAATTAGATGGTACAGGTATGACAAAATAAGCTAAGAAATATGTGTAAGGTAGGCGATATAATCGGTGTAGGAAAAAAGGAACCAAATGCAGACGATATATATATATTTTTAATAGAGGACTAATATAATATGAAAATTAGTCAATATCAATTCAGTACTTTTCAGGGATAATTTGCTAGGTTACATTTCAATATTTTAATTTATTGAAATTAGACTGATGTTAAAAGTTTTTGGAAACTTTCACCTTAAAAAAAGGTACAAATATTTGGAAAATTTGAAGTCGTTTTCCTATTAAACAGTATCAATTATCGTCATTATTAGTGGCCAATTTGATTTCTTTCTATATATCAATCTAAAACATATATTGCAAAATCTAATCATAATCACATATCCAGATCTCGCCATAACTCATATTGCGATTAGTTACTGATATTGCGATTAGTTACTGCAACAGAACCGCCTTCGACGGACTCCTTTTCTTTTCGCCGCCTCATCAACATACTCATCCCAACTCTTCCCTCTCGTAGCATTTCGGTCGATTATAATTATATACTCCAAATTAGTTTCTAATAGCAAATCAAAGCCTTCTTGAGCAAATTTACTCCAAACCAAAAAAACAGGTCACTATCAAAAAGGCTACTCACTCCAATTTCTCTAATTTTTGTTTCCAATTTGAGATACCTACTCGGATTGGTAGGTATCTCAATTTTGTTAAAAAAAACAAGTGTGCCTGTTCTATTCGTTTCTAATAATTGATTTCCTTGGTGGGGTAGTCCACACGCGCTTTGGTTGCCCGTTCTCAACACATTGGTAAATGGGTTTCAACTTTCAACAAGAGATTTCAAAAGAAACTATTTAAATAATCCCCAAAAAATCGACACACCTATACTGGTTTTGTAACTTTCTCTGACTTGTCACTGTTTTATGCATGATTCAAGTTTTCCTGTCTTCTTCTTCACTCTTCAGACACAACAGATAAACTAAAGATTATATTTCAGACAAGGATTTTTTTTTGTTTCGAAATCGGAGAGGAACAATGAAGTTTGGTAAAGAGTTCTCGTCGCAGATGGTACCGGAATGGCAGGAAGCTTACATGGATTATGATTCTCTCAAATCTCTTTTAAAAGAAATCCTCAAATTCAAACGCAAAACCAATCCTCACGCTCACGCTCACGGCCATCATCACGGCGAAGGTATTCACCGGAAGTTGACTCTTTACCGAGCATTCAGCGGTTTAGTCTCCACGCCGGGAAGAAAGAGACACCACCACGGCGGACACGGACACGGCGGTGCTGGTCAGATCGGCCATCTTTCAGATTCCGACGACGACATCGAGGAAGGAATGAAGTCGGCGCCGATTCTGGTGCACTCGGTGAGTCACGGATACGAGACGACGTTTCTGATGGCGTCGGAGGAAGGAGGAGAGTACGAGACGGTGTTTTTCCGGCGATTAGACGACGAGTTCAACAAAGTGGAGAAATTCTATAAAGAGAAAGTTGAACAAGTGATGAAAGAAGCCGTGATGCTTAACAAACAGATGGATGCTTTAATCGCATTTCGGGTGAAAGTGGAGCATCCTGATGGGTGGCCATGGGAGGAACGGACGGTGGAGATGACTCAGTTAGCTTCAGATGTCGCTAATTCCGCGGCGGCCGTCGCCGCTTCTACTCCCGCCGGAGCTAGATCCAGTAAGTAACCTAAACTCACTGAGTTTGGCTTCTTGCAATCTCTCCGGTTTGATTAATGATTAATTCTGGTTTTAGCGAACCTTAACCGTACCGAATCTCCAAATTTAAATTGATCTGTTTCTCTTTCTGGCTCTCTCCGGTTTGATTAATGATTTTTAATGGTTTTATCGAACCATAATTGAACCAGCTATATTGAAATCTGGTTTGGTTGCAGTGAAGGTTGGAGCTCAAGCTCACATGGAGGCGATACAGGAAGGAGGATCAAGCAAAGCTGGTAAATCCGACGAAGATGATGAAGATGATGTAGAGAAAGAAGAAGATAATGTCGTTTCCGACGTATTGGCCGGTGACATAAATAGATTGAGAGCTGCGAGGCCTTCTCCGATCGAAGTGTTGGATCGTGTTAAGATCAACCATACGAAAGAAATGCCTCGTTCCACCATTAAAGGCGTTCTCCAGGTCACGAAGTCGACGGAGCTTAATTTTAGCAGAGATAATCTAAGGAAAATCGAGGAGAAGCTCAGACGCGCCTTTGTCGAGTTCTACCAGAAGCTTCGGCTACTCAAGAGCTATAGGTGCGTACTCGTACATGTCGAATTTTGGATGATCAAAGCGGGTAATTCTTTGGAATTTTATAATTGATGGATTCGAGATTCGATGAAAAACATATGCAGCTTTTTGAATGTGTTGGCGTTTTCGAAGATAATGAAGAAATATGATAAGGTAAGATTTGGTTAGAGATGAGATTTTGATTTTGGGGTTTTGAAGAGTTTTTTCTTGGCGTGACTGAAAGGTGTTTGATGAAATTACTCTTAACAGATAACTTCGAGGCATGCTACAAAGTTTTACATGAAAATGGTTGATAACTCTTACCTTGGAAGCTCTGATGAGGTAATCTTTCATGAGGTCTTTTTCGATTCATTTGATCGATAATTCTTATGTGTCTCCTAAAATTGATCTTCTCTTGCTCCTCCATTGTCACAGGTAACTAGACTCGTGGAGCGTGTTGAAGCTACGTTCATAAAGCATTTCGCCAATGCTAACAGAACAAAAGGAATGAACATCTTGAGACCTAAGGCTAAAAGAGAGAGACATCGAATCACATTCTCCACAGGTGGAATTCATTTTTTTTCTCCTTCAGTCTTTGCTTGTCAGTTTCTAATTTGGAATTCGGTTTTCAGGTTTCTTGAGTGGATGCGTGTTTTCACTAGTAGTGGCTCTATTCGCCATCATACGCACCCGAAACATTTTGCAGGAGGAAGGCCAAAAACAGTACATGAACACTATGTTCCCTCTTTACAGGTAAACCTAATTTGCCTCTCTTCCTACTAATTTATACGGAACATTCAAGGTGGAACTTTTTGTTTAGATGCGCCTTCGTTGTTGTTCTTGCAGCGTGTTTGGGTTCATCGTGCTGCACATACTTATGTATGCTGCAAATATTTTCTATTGGAGGCTGTATCGAGTGAATTATTCTTTCATATTTGGGTTCAAGCAAGGAACTGAACTTGGCTATAGACAAGTTCTACTTGTGGGCTTCAGCATTGGAGTCCTTGCGCTTCTTTGTGTTATTGCCAATCTTGACATGGAGGTTGACCCCGAAACTAACGATTACAAAGCATTAACCGAACTTCTTCCTCTTTTCCTGCTCATTGTAAGTCCGTAAATCCAAAACTAGCTTTTGAATGCGAAACAGACATATGAAAATATTAATGGGGTAACTTTGTGATCTAGGTTATGTTTCTAGTTCTAGTCTTACCATTCAACATCTTCTACCGCTCGAGTCGCTTGTTCTTCCTCACATGCCTCTTTCACTGCCTTGCTGCTCCTCTTTACAAGGTAGGACAGAAACTGAACGGCTCGGCTCGTTGATCATGCAAAAGAAATATTGATAATCGTATAGCAGCATGTCTTAAATCCTAATTTTCGCCTTCTCCTGCAGGTAACTTTACCTGATTTCTTGTTGGGCGATCAGTTAACAAGTCAGGTGCAAGCTCTGCGAAGCGTCCAGTTTTACATATGTCACTACGGTTGGGGAGATTACAAACAGAGAAAAAACAGTTGCACAGACTCAGACGTTTACAATGCTTTCTTATTCATTGTAGCTGTCGTCCCATATGTATGTCGTCTCCTTCAGGTACAAAGTCTCTTCAGACGAAATCTAGCCGTTCAATACTTTCTTCATTCATATAATATTTGCTTAAAACCCGATCTTTGTGCAGTGCTTGAGGCGGCTATTTGAAGAGAAAAGCGCAGAACAAGGATACAATGGCATCAAGTACTTCTTGACTATAGTGGCCGTCTGCTTAAGGACGGCTTACAGTGTTGACAAGAATAATCAATTTGTCTGGAGAATGTTAGCTGGGATCTTCTCAGCTATTGCTGCCATTTTCTGTACATACTGGGACTTGGTCTATGACTGGGGTCTTCTAAATAGGACATCTAAGAACCGTTGGCTCCGGGATAAACTCCTTGTCCCGCAAAAGAAAGTATATTTCATCGCGATGGTGAGCACAAACCATACTACCATAGAATAAGCCTCATCATTTTGAATCCTAGAGCAAAAGTGATTCCTCTTAACCCTCAAAAAAATTTATGCAGATTTTGAACATCTTGCTCAGATTCGCGTGGCTTCAGACCGTTCTGGATTTCCATTTCTCCTTTATGCACAGACAGACAATGGTTGCAGTTGTAGCCAGTCTTGAGATTATCCGCCGTGGGATATGGAATTTCTTCAGGTAACAACAGACATTACCGCAGTTTTCTTCACCGCGTGTCTGCTTTATTTACAGTCACACAACATATAATATAACTATCCTGGGTTGGTTTTGGTTTCATTCATACAGGTTAGAGAACGAGCATTTGAACAATGTGGGAAAGTACAG
The DNA here is from genome assembly GCA_900406395.1 of Kernera saxatilis. Classification (NCBI taxonomy): domain Eukaryota; kingdom Viridiplantae; phylum Streptophyta; class Magnoliopsida; order Brassicales; family Brassicaceae; genus Kernera; species Kernera saxatilis. The sequence goes on from OVAY01000595.1 coordinate 29,961, forward strand.
AGCATTCAAGACGGTTCCGTTACCGTTCAACTACGACGAGGATGACGACAAAGACAACTAAGTTGTTCGAGCTCGTCTTAAATTATGTAAAGACAGATGGATTCTTCAACTATTCATCCACATCGAGTATGAGGAAGACGAAGACTGGATTAGAGAAAAGCTGGTCCATCGAGATCAAGAAGGAGATGTTACATTCAGGGCTTGTAAGAGTTGATTTCAACCTTGTGGTTAATTCTAGGAGTAACTAACAAATTGCAAGATTAACCATAGTAATTAGGGGTCACTGGTTTGCCGGAGACATTTAAGAGGAGGGAAGCTCCATTAAGCAATGTCCTCTCTTTCCTCGTTTTGAGTTATCTAATATCACAAGGTTTTCATGTATAGAGAGGAAAGACAAGTGAACACTAAGTGATTGATTGATCTCCACACAAAAAAAAAGGAAACATTCATGGGTATGAAGAAAGCAAGGACCTTTAAACCAAATTCTTTCAACAACAAAAGTAATAATCAGAAACATTCGAATTTCAGATCGAGAAAACACTCGAATAACATAAAATCTTACCAATTGAGTTGTGATAATTTCTCACTTTCCCTTATTTTCTTCTTCTTGCTTGTTCTTTGCCGCAGCTGCACCCGCCTCCTCCGCCATTTCCAACTCCTTTAACGCCTGCGTTAACACCTCTTTCTCCATAGCCAGATACTTTCCATAGTAATCGACGTTAGCATACATACATGTCTTAAGCTTCAATCTCGCATCTTGACATTTAGTGCCGTCGACTTCATCGTCCACACAGTTATCAACTTCTATGAACAAATCCTTGCACCCTCCTCTTTTGAAAAACCGACGAAGCGAACACTCTTCACAGTCTTCCTCTGCCTCCTTATTAGTTTGATTCAAATTTTCTTCAGAATTCACGGTTTTGGATTTGTTCGGATCTTGCGGGTTAGCAGATGACTCTCCTACTTGATGAGCTGAATGATCGTTACCGCTTTTCACTTTGGTCTCAGAATTCGCAGCTTTCGGATTCATAGAAGACATTGTGGTCTGCTTCTGATAGATGAGTTAAGTTGCAAGTCAAGAATTCACAAGCGAAAAGATTTTAAAACCCCTCTAAAACCCTTTATGGTTAAATGCATTTTATCACGCACATTTAATTATGAAAATCAGTATTTTTTAACTTTTAAAAGGAAGGTTTACTAAAACAGTTGGAGGAAGTTTTTTTTTTACAAATACTGTATATGAAGATTTCCTAAAATAAATTGTGTAATTTTGGAAAACAACTCTTTTTATGGTATTTTAAGATATATTCCTCTTTAATTATCTTATTTATTAAAATTAAATGCATTATATTAAGCCAATTGTTTTTTTTTCTCTTTCAAATTTTAACATGTTATTTCAAATGAACTAAGAGGAGTCTAATGGATCAGATTCCAAACTCACAACAAGAAGAAAAATTGTTAACATTAGGGTCAAAATATAGAATTACAAAGTTTCTGATTTAAAGAGTAATAATGTAGAAGTTAGAGGACATTCATCTGAAATTATTGTTTTTCAATTAAAGTCAGTCGTGTAGTCATGTCTGAATAAATAAAGTAATGAAGTCGGTGACTGTCTTCGCCAAGAGCAATCTATGGATCAGAATCCGTACAGGAGGAAGTTGTCTCCGATCAGAACAACCACCGGCGGTTCAAAGTCCGTCGGTTGCTCCGAGCTACTTCCGATGAAGTTTCTCAGCTCCGGTACGATGAAGCTCACCAGAACATTCACCACTTGCTTGATACTCTTCTCTGTGCTATTAGCATTCTCAATGATCTTCCACCACCACCCATCTGATCCAAATCGGATAATGGGTTTCGCCGAGGCAAGAGTTCTGGATGGCAGAGATTACTCCAATGTTACTACCATCGGTACGGGTTTTTTGTTTTTTGTTTTTTTGTGTTGTTCTTCGAACTCAAAAGTTTTGAGCTTTTACTGATTTAGATCTTTACTGCATTTGCCGATATATGACCTAGTTCTTTGTTGATTTCGATATGGGGACTTAGCTTTTTTCCTCTGAACAAGCTTGATTGGTTTTGCTTTTTAAGCTAAAATGTGATTCACAGTTTAGAATCTGCTATGAGTGGTAACAAAAGTAGATTGTGTTTAATGGAGATTATTTTGATAAGTCATAAAGTAGTTGGAATTTTCATGGAAACTGCCATAAAAATCGAGTCTTTGTTTGTTAATTTCTCTATTGGTCTGAGTTTGTTTAGTGAAAAAGTACCCTTTGTTTGGTCTTTAGCGTATAATGTTTGCCTGCTTTTTTAGCTCTTTTAGATTCTGCTCTGATTCTCCTTTGTTTTGTAGATTCAAATGATTCTGATAAGCTTCTCGGAGGACTACTTGCTACTGGGTTTGATGGAGATTCTTGCCTCAGTAGGTACCAGTCAGTACTTTACCGTAAACCTTCGCCTTACAAGCCTTCTCCTTATCTCGTTTCTAAGCTTAGAAACTACGAAATGCTTCACAAGCGATGTGGTCCGGGTACTGAATCTTACAAGAAAGCTCTAAAGCAACTTGATCAAGAGCATATTGATGGCTATGGTGAATGCAAATATGTTGTGTGGGTTTCTTTTAGCGGGTTAGGGAACAGGATACTTTCTCTAGCCTCGGTTTTTCTCTATGCGCTTTTGACGGATAGAGTCTTGCTCGTTGACCGAGGGAAAGACATGGATGATCTCTTTTGCGAGCCGTTTCCCGGTATGTCGTGGTTACTGCCTTTAGATTTCCCGATGACGGATCAGTTTGATGGGTTGAATCAACAATCCTCACGTTGCTACGGAGATATGCTGAAGAATCAGGCGATTGATACCGAGAAAACTCTGTCTCACCTTTATCTTCATCTTGTCCATGATTATGGAGATCATGATAAGATGTTCTTCTGCGAAGGAGACCAAACCTTTATCGGGAAAGTCCCTTGGTTGATCGTCAAAACAGACAATTACTTTGTTCCATCTCTATGGCTAATCCCTGGTTTCGATAACGAGCTAGAGAAGCTATTCCCGCAGAAAGGGACCGTCTTTCATCACTTGGGAAGATATCTTTTTCACCCAACAAACCAAGTATGGGGCTTAGTCACGAGGTACTACGATGCTTACTTATCTCATGCGGATGAGAAGATCGGGATTCAAGTAAGAGTTTTCGATGTAGGCGCAAGTCCATTTCAGCACGTGATGGATCAGATCTCAGCTTGTACCCGGAAAGAGAAACTTCTACCTGAAGTAGACACACTAGTAGAAAGATCCCACCAAACCAAAACCCCCAAACTCAAAGCTGTGCTTGTCACATCGTTGAGCTCGGGTTACTCCGAGAATCTAAAGAGTATGTATTGGGAATATCCAACGTCAACCGGAGAAATCATCGGTGTTCACCAGCCAAGCCAAGAAGGTTATCAGCAGACGGAGAAAAAGATGCATAACGGGAAAGCTCTTGCGGAAATGTACCTTTTGAGTATGACAGATAATCTTGTGACAAGTGCTTGGTCTACATTTGGATATGTAGCTCAAGGTCTTGGAGGTTTAAAGCCTTGGATACTCTATAAACCGGAGAACCGTACAGCTCCTGATCCTGCGTGTGGTCGGGCTATGTCGATGGAGCCTTGTTTCCACGCGCCTCCTTTCTACGACTGTAAAGCGAAAACGGGAATCGACACGGGAAAACTAGTTCCTCATGTGAGGCATTGTGAGGATATGAGCTGGGGACTTAAGCTAGTATGAATGTTTTTACTTTACTCTGCTTTTGGTCATTTGATGTAACACGCTCCCTCTTCTTAAATTAGAGTTTTTTATAAAGTCAAATTTCGTGCTTTTGACATTTTCTCAAATTAGACAGAAAAAAGCATAAAGGTTGGGTCTTTATTACCAAAGTTTCCGTTTTTTTTTGTATTTTAATAGTAAAAACGTGAATCTGATGATCTTTGCTTCTTTTTCCATATCTAACAGATGAAGAAGGTAAAAGGGAGAGATCAGATTTGATTTCTACTTTCCCCTTTTTTTACCCTTAGGGTTTCTGAATGGATCTGTATCCCTCCAGAAGGAGATTATTTCTCTCCAAAGCTATTGATAAACAACCTGAAGAACAAATTGGAGTCCAAGAAAAGAGATACAGATTGTTCGGAGCAGTGAGAATCACAGAGATCGTAGCTTATTTCATGGTTATTATCCCTGTTTTGCTAGTAATCGTAGTTATCTTTGGACATGACTCGTATGATCAAGGAAATGGCTTTGCAGAAGCATCAAGAATCATCCAGATAATGCCGGAACCAAATGTGACATCCCCAGATGATTCAACATTGCAGAGTGATCAGAAGCGAAACGGTAAAATGATGATATATTGTTTAACTTACCTTCTTCTCTCCTAAAAAGGTTTTGCTTTTGGGATATGTTTAAATCTTTCTTTGAATGTTTCATCAGATTCTGTAGATTTGTCTCTGCTTGGAGGATTACTTGTTTCTGGTTTCAACAAAGATTCCTGCTTGAGTAGATACCAATCTTACCTCTACCGTAAAGCTTCACCGCATAAACCTTCTTTGCATCTACTTTCGAAGCTTAGAGCTTACGAAGAGCTTCACAAGCGATGCGGACCAGGAACCAAACCATATACCAACGCAGAAAGACTGCTTAAACCGAAACAAACCGGTGATTCGGAATCAGAAGGATGCAAGTATGTTGTTTGGATGGAGTTTAGCGGATTAGGAAACCGGATTATCAGTATTGCCTCTGCGTTTCTGTATGCAATGTTGACGGATAGAGTCTTGCTCGTTGAAGGAGGAGAGCAATATGCGGATCTATTCTGCGAACCGTTCCTCGATACCACTTGGTTATTACCGAAAGATTTCACCTTAATTAATCAGTTTAGTGGCTTTGGTCAAAACTCAGCTCAATGTCATGGAGATATGCTGAAGAGGAAACTGATTAACGGATCTTCGGTTTCATCTCTGTCTCATGTTTATCTCCATCTAGCTCATGATTACAATGACCACGACAAAATGTTCTTTTGCGCAGAAGATCAAAGTTTACTAAAGAATGTTCCTTGGTTGATCATGAGGACAAACAACTTCTTTGCACCGTCTCTCTTCTTGATCCCTTCTTTCGAGGAAGAGCTCGGTATGATGTTTCCAGAGAAAGGAACGGTCTTTCACCATTTGGGTCGTTATCTCTTCCATCCTTCGAACCATGTCTGGGGACTAATCACAAGATACTATCAAGCTTACTTAGCCAAAGCTGACGAGAGGATTGGTCTTCAGATAAGAGTCTTTGATGAGAAATCCGGCGTATCTTCTCAAGTCAAAAATCAAATCATTTCGTGTGTCCAAAACGAGGAATTGTTACCCAAACTAATCAAATCAGGAGAACAACACAAGCCATCAGAAGACGAAGAAGAAGACTTCAAACTCAAAGCTGTCTTGATCACTTCCTTAACAACAGGATACTTTGAGATCTTGAAAACCATGTACTGGGAAAATCCAACTGTAACAAGAGATGTGATTGCTATACATCAGCCAAGTCATGAAGGACATCAACAAACAGAGAAGCTTATGCATAACAGGAAAGCATGGGCAGAGATGTACTTACTGAGCTTAACCGATAAGTTGGTTATTAGTGCTTGGTCAACATTTGGTTATGTAGCTCAAGGACTTGGAGGATTAAGAGCTTGGATTCTGTATAAGCAGGAGAATCAAACCAACATAAATCCTCCTTGTGGTAGAGCTATGTCACCAGATCCTTGTTTCCATGCTCCTCCTTACTACGATTGCAAAGCGAAGAAAGGAACTGACACGGGTAGTGTTGTCCCGCAAGTGAGACATTGTGAAGATATTAGCTGGGGACTTAAGCTCGTTGACAATTCATAACTTGAAACAAGACAGTGAAATGTTGATGTTTGCACTAAACTGCCAAGAGAAAATGGCTGCAAAACCGAGTAACTCGATATTGTAATTTTCTTCTTCAGTGTGTTTCAGCTAATTTTACATATAGGAGAAGCAAGCTTAATGACTTCTTTGCTTAGCCCAGCAATGCAACATAGATCTTTCTTTATACAATAAATCAGGAAATTTTTAAGATAAATCCTTCGTGCAAATAAAGTCTTATGCAACTTATTTGGTCCAAGATCTTAAAGGAAACATTGGTGAGAGTCTTTAACTCATGAATGATTATTCAATATTATCGATTTACCGAACAACTTCTCTCTGATTGGTTACTTCAACACTCCAATTTTCTAAAAAAAAACGTTCCAAGTATCAGCAGAAAGTTTTAAACTTTTACATTAAAAGCTGACCAAATGCTATAGCTAATAAAGAGCTTAACGTCTCAATCGAAATCACCAGGTTATGAATTAAGCCAAAACTAGATGATCCAACTCGAATGCTTCTTCCGGTAAAGAGATCGATAAGTTACCTTTAGTTTCTCAAGAAAACGGAGGAGGAAGACGAAGCAGTGACGTGGCGTCCACGCGCCACTACTGCGCGTGGTTTCTTTTCGAGACTTATAATGGGCCTGTTTTAGTGAATCTAATTTAAAATGGGCCCATATAATAAATTTCTTGTTTTTTTTCCAACAGTTTTAGATGAGAAAAACTAAAGTCTCAAAATTTTCTCAACTAACGACGGAAGAATAGGGCTTGCTTGTTTGAATGGATCTCTTAAACGGCCTCTCCTCAATTTAAGTAGGAAGTTACAATGTCTATCTTCTTACACGCCTAACTTTGTTCTGTAACTTCTTTTCTTTTTTGTGTCCTAAAATCTCTTTATATAAACACTAATTAACACTCCTTTAATCTCTCATCAATATCCACTCACACACACACACACAAACCATGGCTTCTTCTTCTTCTTCTTTGTTGCTCCCTTTCTTTCTTATCATTTTCTCATGTTTCATCGCGCTTTCATCATCAAGAAGATCATTAATCGACCGTCCTCCTCCAACAAACCTTCAAAAATCCGGTTTTCGATTAAGTCTACAACACGTGGATTCCGGGAAAAACCTCACAAAGATCCAAAAGATCCAAAGAGGGATTAACCGTGGATTCCACAGGTTAAACAGGTTAGGAGCTGTAGCTGTTTTGGCTATAGCGTCTGGTCCTGATGACACTAATAACATTAAAGCACCTACTCATGGTGGAAGCGGCGAGTTTCTTATGGAGTTATCTATAGGAAACCCTCCGGCTAAATACTCGGCTATAGTCGATACCGGAAGCGACCTTATATGGACTCAATGCAAGCCTTGTACCGAATGTTTCGACCAACCAACTCCGATTTTCGACCCCGAAAAGTCTTCCTCTTACTCAAAAGTCGGATGCTCTTCTGGTCTTTGCAACGCATTACCTCGATCCAATTGCAACCAAGACAAAGCTGCTTGTGAGTATTTGTATACATATGGTGATTACTCATCCACAAGAGGGATCTTGGCCACGGAAACGTTCACTTTCGAGGACGAAAAGTCGGTTTCGGGGATCGGGTTTGGGTGTGGGGATGAGAACGAAGGAGACGGGTTTTCGCAAGGCTCAGGCCTTGTAGGTCTTGGTCGTGGACCGCTCTCGCTCATTTCTCAGCTCAAGGAGACTAAATTCTCTTATTGCTTAACCTCGATTGAGGATAGCGAAGCATCTAGCTCGTTATTTATTGGATCTCTAGCCTCGGATGCCGTCAACAAAACCGGTTTAAATTCGGACGGTGAAGTCACCAAAACGATGTCGTTGCTACGAAATCCGAATCAGCCTTCGTTCTATTACCTTGACTTACAAGGCATCACCGTTGGATCAAAACGCCTTTCTATTGAAAAGTCTACTTTCGAACTAGCCGAAGATGGAACCGGAGGTATGATCATAGACTCGGGCACGACCATCACATATCTCGAGGAGGCCGCGTTTAAGGCCTTGAAGGAAGAGTTTACTTCTCGGATGACTTTACCAGTCGATGATTCGGGATCGACAGGACTTGACTTGTGCTTCACGTTACCTACTGCCGCGAAGAAAATTGCTGTTCCTAAGCTCATTTTTCATTTTAAAGGTGCGGATTTGGAGCTTCCCGGAGAGAACTACATGGTGGCGGATTCGAGTACCGGCGTTTTGTGTTTGGCCATGGGAAGTTCTAATGGAATGTCTATTTTCGGAAATGTTCAGCAGCAGAATTTTAATGTACTTCATGATCTTGAGAAGGATACGGTGTCGTTTGTTCCCACTGAATGTGGAAAATTGTAGATTTATTGTTTTCTTCTTTCGTTATTAATAAACTTTTATGCTTTGTGACAGTGTCCTCAATATTTTTAATACACTAGTAGATATCTCCCAGAAAATAAAAGATAGTTGCTTTAGGAAAAAAAACAAAACATGAACAAACCAAAAAAATAGGAGTAATCTTTTAAAAAATTAAAAAATATAATATGCTTATGGATAAAAGAATTTTTTTTGAACCTAGATCGACTAAAAATTGAGTAACTTTATATGTTTTCATGTGTCCGTGAAACCATAATGATAATTATTACATTTTGAGTTTGAACTGCAAAAAAAAAAAAGACAGTTTTTGCATATTAAGATCTAAAAATCATTAATTACCGTAGATTTAGAATCTTCTTCAAATGAATATTACAATTCACGTCAAAAAGTGATAATTTGTTTTGGAAGGTCTAGTTCCATCATGAACAACTTGGAAATCGACATTGATATAATTCTACGAAAATCATTGACAATAAGTAACACTAATAATTATTATAATTATTAAACTTGGAAGTAAAGAAAAGGAGTTCGCTCAACTTCCAAGCAACTCGAGAGAAAGAGATGAAATGCATGCGTCATGCAAATTTGATCAATTTAGAAATATAAACACGTCGCGCAACAAACATAATTAAGCCCTAACCATCTTACCTATTTATTTGATTTACCAAAATGTTTCAAAACCATGAAATTTATCGTGTATCTTATATAGATTTCTTAAATTTAAAATTAGATGTAACCATTTTCAGAAACAGACGGATCAGATTCGAAAGACCAACCAGGCAACCACAACTTCACGCGCTTTAAACGTATCATTTTTGGATTTACGCGGGAGAATAGACGCAAAACACGTGAACTGAAGATGACGCGCGCCATACGTGCTAGTTTCGCGCGTGGGCTTCGTTTCTCCCCGTAATTTCTTGAATAATAAGCTTTGACGCGCACGCGCTTTTAAGTGGTAAATCATTGGGCTTTAAAGGACCCATAGTAATATAACTATTCTTGTTTAATCGGCCCACGGTTGATGTTGCTCGTCCTATTAGTAAATTCTGTTATTCTAAGTATGGTTGGTTACTTGGTTGCTTGTGAGAATATATTGCCACTCATCATTGCTATTCTTATTTTACGTGTTTATCGGGAAGCACATCGACTTACCAATGGGTTCTTAGGCAATGTTTTAGCTTTCTCAGCTGCTCCGATATCAAGTTGTTGTTTGGTTGTTTCGCTTATGCAACCAAGTTACAACTCATGTAACATGTTTAGTGATCGTGACTTGGCATCATGGTGCATCCGTATAGACCACCTCGAATGGTATTTTCTATTGTCTCAATACCTACAGCTACCTCGTGGTTTTCGATATCCGTCTAGAGCAAACATAGAAAAATATTCTAGCGATGAAACCATGTCTAGTGGTTATGATGGAGCATGGCGGAGACATCTTTGTTATGTATACACGCAAGAAAAATAACAACAACAATATAATATGCGAGTGTTTAAAGTAAACCTTAAACGCAAAATATGGGTGTGAGTGTTTGAAGTAAACCTTAAACGCAAAATATGGGAGAAAAGCATAAGATATCCATCGCATGATAATAGATGTGGGCAACATGAGAATCGCTTGGGTGGATCCACCTCACAACGTTAACTTATGACTCACTTAATGACTTTGTCTTTCAGCATCGCTTGGGTGGATCCTAGTTCGATTCTTGTGTTAGACTTAGATAGAAGTCGGATCCGGACATTTAACATAGTGATTTGCATTAGTATTATCGATGTATCACCACTGAAATTTACAGTCGGTAGAATGTATATTGTCGACAAAAAAGAAAACCATTTGCAAGTCTTAAACATTGTATCTCGGTTAGTCACAAGTGTTTTTCAATCTGATTCTAATTCTGCCGTAGACATATTTACCAGTATTGACTGGCACCATATTTTTTTTCTTTCGATTTACTTATAGAATCATTATTTAATTTTACCTTTTGTTTTTAGATTAAAAATATCATATGTGTCTTAAATGATAAGGGAAACAAACAATTTATAGAATACACGTATACCTAAAAACGTAAGAAAGTTTTCTAAAATAGTTTTTGAAGGTTTTTTAGATAGAAAATACATGATACAAAATAAAAATTATATTTTAGTGAAATATTTGTTTTCATACGAACTTGTAAATGCATAAATAAACATAAAAACATCTAAATGGATAAATGTAATTAAATGCTTTCATATTTTTATATGTGTATATACATATATATATATATATATATAAATTCCTTAACAATGATATAATATCATTTCATTAAATAAAAAAATAAAATTTATTGACATTTTATAAAGTGAAAGAAACTTTAATAAATTAATTTTAAACAGCTGTTAACTAGTGCTGTAATTAACTTCTTTTTTGTTAAAAAAATGTTTAATTCCATCTCTCTTTGTTTTTTGCTTGCAGAGACATCATTTTGAGAATGATGGAAAGAGTAGAGAAGATATAACAAGGAAGTGAAATAAAAGTAAAAAGCTAAAAGAGAAGCACGATGTCAAGAATCAGATTTGGAAGATATGTTTGAGCTTAGTGAAAGCGTTCAAACCAGTGGCTGAGATAAGTGACATGGTCTGTATTAGAAGTAGCGTTGCAGATGGAAGGTGTTGAATATCTCGAACAATAAGAGCCGTCGATTTCGAGATAGAAGAATGAATCCCACTCAAAGAATAAATGATTTGAGTCTTCAATTCCGGAATTGCATAGAGACGGGGATACGCTAACCATTAAGACGAGCTCTAGCTGGTAGCCTGTCCCGAACGACCACCCAAAACCATACACTCTTGTGCCAATCAACAGCTAGAGATGATTTTGCAATTGAATGATCGATGTGAGGGGAGAATCGACCTTAATAGCACGTACACAACAGGATCAGTCAAAGCACCCAGCAACGTCCAATCATCGTGCCAGAACAAGCACGTGTTACCTACAAGGACCGAGCCAGGGACCTTAACGTCGATAAAGCGTCTCCAAATCCAACTTCCCAAGGATTCAAAGCTCTGATTAACTTCCTTCTACTTTATTGCGGAAGTAAATAGATCATATACCTAGTTCATAACTGAAAATTCGATAAAAACAAATTTTAGAAAATGAGATGGCAAACTTTATTGGATAGTATTATTTGCATAATTTCTCTCACTCCTTATTTTTTAGATTTAATATAATAATAAACTCCTACGTGGGTAAAATAAATAGTAAACGTTTTTTTTAAGAAAAAGGGAACTTTGAAGATACAAAGAAACCCTAAAACCCTAGATAGACACAACAATATTATAATCACTTTCTTGGTTCAACGGCGGCCGCCTATATTCCACTATTCCTCCGGCGAATTATCCCGAGTTGCCGGAGTTTCCTTGGCCGGGAAAATAAATCGGCGAAAGCATTCGTTAATCTCAAAAGTAAAAGAACGATGAACATGACCATGAAATTAGAAAAAACACAAACTCTAAGATTAAAGAGACGAACGAGTCAAATCACACACTAAGATAAAACGGAGAATTAAATCCGAAAGAAAAGAGACAAATCAAAGCCATCAACAATTAGAGATCAAAGATCTCAAAAATTAGCAGAAAGTTTATTCAAAAGCCCACTCGTTCTCCTTGCGAACTGCTGCTTCTTCCTCTGGAGTGTAATCGTTGACGATGTTGAAGATTTCGCGAACTTCCTCCACTTTCTTGTCCTTGATGGCATCTGCAATCGTTTGGCAACCCAGATCGAGAAGCCCTTTGATGTTGAGATAGTTAGCAGCGAGGACGAGTTTGAAGAGCGTTGCCATATCCAGTTTCATAAACTCTGCGTCCCAGGCCTCGAGCTTCGCCTTCGCCTCTTCGTCTTCCTCCTTGGAACCGGCCTCCACGTGCTTCTTGCAATACTCGATGACTTTGGCGAGGATCGTTCCCGTGACGTTTTGGAGAGGGATTGCTTTGCCGGCGCAGCCGTCTTCGATCATGTGGGCTACGATCTGGAACTGATTAGCCACCGCTTCGTCGACCTCGAAAGACTCGCCGTCGGAGCTCTTCAACACAATCTTGATCGAATCAGAAGACATTGTGAGTTCGTTTGGATTTTCGGTTACGGAAGAGATTTTGTTTTGCAGAGAGATTGATGAATGGGGATTGCTGAGGGATTGGGTGTATTTATAATGTTGAAGTGGGTCGGTGAATTGGGGAAATATGGAATTTGTGTCTTCTAATTCTCCCAAAACAATTGGGAAAAGGAAAAATTAAAATAAGGAAACAACAAAAATCCTAGTTTGATTAGAGTTTTAAAATTATATGTTTGGGGATACGGACAAATGGAAATTTGAGTCCATCTTAGATCAGAGATTTATATATTCTTTATTATTTTTTTTTTCTTTTTTTTTTTTGTTAATGCATTCACAGACCTTATGGAGTAGATAAGAGATTCTATTTCATAGAAAGCTCTAGAAACTTTTTGAAACGATTCCGCCAGAATAATTATAATATTGAAAATCGTAAATCAACATTTAATATTAAATAGTCAACAAATTTTTAATTATATTATTTCATTTGATCAACAGTTTTCGATCACCCTGTTATCTTTTATATAGAGAAATAATATCACTTTTGTTTTAAAAGATAAGAACAATAAGCAATTTAAGAGAATGCACGTAGTTGTTTACTCTAAATAAATTTTAATAAAATTTTCTTAGATAGTTTATGAAGATAGAAAATATATACATAGTAAAATCTAAATATAAGAGTGAAAATTATATTTTAAGAAATTGTTTTTTCATATTGACTTGTCAATGCATACAAATAATATTTATATGTATTATTTCACATTAAGTATAATCAAATACTTTCTCATTTTTCAAAAAATATGCAGATGTATATAACTAAATCATCCAGATTTTCACCAAAGAATAATTTAAAATTTAAGTTTATAAATTAATTAATTTATAATGTTAGTTATTCGCACTATAAGTCTATAACTTCTTTTAGTTTAATATTTTCAGATATTTTATAGTTTAGTTTCTTTCTTTGTGAATAAAATATGTACTTAAAGATATATACTCAGTCAATAGCTGGAAGTCGAACAAAGTTTTAGAAAATTATACGGCTAAAACAGTCAAAGAAAAAACTAATTATTGAATATTTTGTTTATTAAAAAAGCCCATGTGACTTATTGCTAGTTTAAATATAGTCGAAATAAATTAAAGGAAAGAAACGAAGTTCTAAAGAGAACATTAACAAACAAGATGAACTATAGAGACAACCTAACAAGCTTATTGTATAAAATTCGGTCATCTCTTCCTGTGTTGCTCTCTAACAAAGCACTCTGCACAAGTTCCTGCAACATCAAAAGGACACACAAACACAGTCAATTCTATGATACTACAAGTTATAATTGATGACAAACTCAGGTCTAGAGAAATGTATGTTACCTTGACTTCTCGGTGAGATAGAAACTGTCCTAAGCTGTGGATAGTTATTCTCATATCTTCAACCTGAGAAATAAAAAAAAAAAAACGCAATCAGTATTGCAAATTCATTCCGGAGACACGATGAGATGACAATTTGAGGAAGACAAGGATTAAACTTCTTCTTACCCTAACATAGCCTGCTTGGTTACGGTCAAAGAATCTGAAAGCCTGAGTCAAAGAATCAATGAACAAAGCTTTAGCACCAACAGCCAAAAAGGACATGCATAATAAAATCAGAAGTGGGTTTCTCAAGTTTTGTTGGGGGTTTTACCTGCAACAACTCTTTATCAACCGTTTCTTCTCTTTTTGGCGCATCAGACGTTCCTCCCTCTTGCTTCCCATGCTTATCTGACTCAGACTTGGGTTTGATCTCAGCAGATTTGGAATCAGTCTTCTCGTCGACAGAACCTTTTTCTTCTTTTCTATCAGTTGCGACTTCACTTATAGGATCAGCAACAGTGACACTAGTCTTCTCACTGTTTTCTTCAATCTTCTGAGGCTGAAGAAGAGACATGAAACAAAGGGAGAAGACTGATGAATACAACAACTTAGATTCAACATAATTCAGTACAAACATGTGATATTAGGATTCAATTGGAAAGACTGCAAGGCAAATGTTTTACTTCATACCTCTTCAGTAGGGTCGTCTTCTTGCTCAGGATTTGCATCGTCCATTTCCTCGCATTCTTCAGGGTCTTCTTCAGGATCCTCCTCTTCAGGATCTTCCTCTGGGTCGTCATCAACATCGTCATCCTCCTCATCCGCCTCATCCTGGTTATCCACTTCCATATTAGCAGCTTCCATATTAGTTTTTTCACTGCCTAAAGTTTCTTCAGTGTTCGCCACAGCTTCCTTATCTGAAATTTCCCGAGTACCGTCTACAGTTTCCTTGGCTGAATTTTCCTTATCATCCTTCTCAGGAGCAGATTCAGTTATAACAGAGGTTTCCTTGTCATTATGATCAACAGTCTTTTGACGCTTATTTTGTGTTTTTGCTTCCTTTTGCTTGGCAGATAACTCTTCCTGATGCCTCTTCCGTTGATTTCTTTGTCTCACAAATTTCACACGTAATTTCTTCGTAGAAACAAAGACGGGTGTAAACGCAAGTATAAGAAAACAATTTCATGTGACTCAAAAACAATAACGTCACAAGTCAGTTATAAACTAACCTTGAGAAATTCTAAGATACGGGTACCCATTTGATACTGTAGCATCTCAAACAGCGATTCCGCAAACAATGAAAGCTGCAAAAACATAGATTGATGAGAACTGAGTAATTCAGTGTTATAACAAAAGCGGTACACTGAGTTCAATAAGAAAGAAAATGAAAACAGGCTAAGCAAAGCACAAAGGAAAAACTAACCTCAAATGATGACTCATCAATGTCCTTGTCAGTGTAATCCAAGAGCGAGTCCAGGGAGATGGAAAGTGAACGCAACTGCTAAGAAGAAAGAACTTCAGATAAGTGAAAGTTACATCGATGATATAGCTATTACCAAATTTAACCTGAAACCTCTATGTTATTGTCCACCTACTTTAGAGTCTTTGTTCCGTTTCATTTGTAAAATAAATCCTGGACGAGGAGGTTCCTCAGACTTTTTCCTGTCCTTAACTTGTATTCTTGACTCCTCTTTTCCACCTCTCTCTTTAATCTCTTTCTCGGAAATTTGTTCTTTTGCCTTTTTCTCATCAGTACTATTCCCATCAACTTTTTTCCCCTCAGACTGAGTCTCTGAGTTGTTTTTCTTTTCAGCCTTCTTATCTTCACCCGTCTTAATGTCTTTCTTAGTTGAACTAGAGGCACCCTCCTTTTTCTCAGTATCCGGAGATCCCGCATTCTGTTTTATTTCCACAGTTTTGGAGGCACTCTCTTTCTTTTCTTCTGGAGATTTCATCTCCGTACTACCTGAATCAGGGGTCTTGCCTGCCTCCACTACATTTTTCTCATCACTGTCTCCATCTTTCTTCGAGTCACCGTCCATGTTATTGTCTACTTCAGCAACCTTCCTTTTAGCCACCCTTTTAATAATTTTTTTCTTTACAATTGTCTTTGAAGGAGTCTGCTCATTAGCCTTGGCACTAGGATCTGCGCTCTCATCTGGCTTATCACCTGTTTGAGCTCCAGCCATAAATTCTGAGCCCTTCTCTTCATTTTGTGTGGGTTTTGCTACTACCTTTTTCACTATTGTTTTGTTAGAAGATGTACCAGTGGATTCTTCTTTTGGGACTGAGGTCTCCGATATGGCAACCTTTTCAGGAAAATCCTTCTCATCCGACTTGTCATCTTTCTTACCAGTTCCCTTTCCATCGTTGACAGGCCTTTTAACAACTCTTTTGATAATCTTTTTCACCATCTTCTTAGTTCCAGTTGTCGGAGCGCCGGAAGTGTCTCCCGGGGTCTTTTTCTCTGCATCCTTCGCTACTTCACCCGTATCATCACTGCTCTTTCCCACAATGACATCTTTCTTAACCTCCTGAGAAAGTAGTCGATCTCTCTCAGCAAGAGCTTTCCTGTGTGCCAGCCATTGGGTTCTCCAAGAGTCAAATGAAGGAAGACATTCTGATAAATCGGGGACAAATAGTACAGTGATCTCTTTGTAGCTAGAAACACCATCTGTACCAACTCTGTCATAATGTATCTGTAAATGCCAAAAAAAACCAGGAAGAACAAAGCTACTTAGTTCTCCAGAAAAACTGGTGCTTAAGCAATATCCACTTGGTTAGCTTGTATGTATCTATACTGAAGCTACCATATTTACAGCAAAATGAAAACGCAGCAAAAGCAAAGCCAAGCTAACAAAGTTGGCAAAGCAATTCCTAGAGTAAATCTCTGGATAGGCAAATCGCAGTGGTTGAGTCAGAAAAAAACATTTATAAATAAAGTAATCAACTAATAAGCTTCAATCATCTTCAACGGCCTTAACATATTATAAGATACTCTACTATGACGTTCCCACTTGTCCAACATCACAATGCAGTCTCAAACTGAGAGAGGCAAAACCTACCTCTAGAAATGGATTCCAGTGACGACAGTTGCTGAGATCAAGATGAAGCTTATCCTTTGTGTGTCTGCAAAGCAAAAGTCATCTCATGTCTCACACAATGAACAAAAAGGCAGCAAAGAATGACAAAAGAAAACATACAAGGGAATAAACACACCTCAGCATTGTCTGAATTAAGGAAGACTGATCAACTGATGGGTCCATGCCATCTGTGGGATCCCAGGGACCACCAGTCGCCATGAAAGAATGATCTTTTTTAAGAACAGCAAATTTTAATATGTTGCATATATGAGGTATACGGTCTTCAAACAATTTATCTGAAGAAAGATCTTCCAGAGCAGTCCTGCTCAGGCCGCTCATCAAAATCATCTGAACAGATGAAACGCATTACACATAAGCAAATTTCTTTCAGTACACTCAGAACAGTAGCAGAGATGATACATCATGAAATGACACAATCAGAGAGGTAGAAGACACGAGGCAATCTTTTTCAATGAGAAAAATAACAACAGCCCACCTTCGCATTCCAAACAGTCTTTCCTCCATTTTTCACAGCTAAAGACTTTGTGGGAGTATTTTTCACATCGACTCCACCATCTTCAATGTAATCATGCTCAAAACTGCCGTCCTCAACAAAAGATGGTCAGATTTACAAACATTATTAACTAACTATAATAAAGCAAAAGTGAATCCACCAGACTGACAAAACGCAAATAAGAAAGCAGAATAATTCACCTCACAGCAGTATGCATAGAAAGTGTAAGCTTTTGTTTCGGCCAGTTCACTACAACCTGAAATATAAATATATTGAGGTTTACGATCATTTAGCACTCCACTAAGGATTAGAAAATGGTTGGGAGATAGAGAAAAAGATACCTTGGAAAACTCAGAAGGCAAGAAAAGCCTTGGATATCTTTTATCTAATGTCAAGTAATCCCTCTCAGTGTCAACCAATCGCGAGGATAAAACCTGCAAACAAGTCACCAAATCATCAAATAAACAATAATGCACATTGGGCTTAAGAATTGCATTACTCAGGATACAAAGGCATGTGCCATTTCCATTCCTGTCACCATCAAGTATCTTATCAACGACACGTCCTTGATTTGAGAAAGTGATAAGCATCCAGTGTCTCATCCTTGTGAATTTTTTTTCCAAGTTTCGTTCAATTCAAAAGTCCAAAAAACAAACGCAATCATGCAAAATCACTGGAGACCACAAAAACCAGAAACCGTATATCAGGTTGCACAATTAGCCTCCAAAACAGTTTATACAAGGATAGTGCAACCGGATATTTTTCAAATTAATTTCAAAAAGCATACCCCGAGATGGCAAGATGTCAGAAGCTTGGTCAATAATATCCATAACCAAGTAATTTGGCCACAAAAGGAAAGAGGAAGTATAACAACCCAAGGACAGGAAGATATCGGTGAAGAAGAAAGGAATAAAAAACTGAACTTTGCAGAATTTGGATGGAAAAGCTGACGATGATTATCATGAAATTTTTTTGTGAAGGATTATCTTGATGGCTGGCAAGACTGACTTAGAAATAGAGCAAGGACCAAGAGATGCCCAAGTCAATCAATAAGAAAACAAGAAGAACGCAGGAACGGAAAGGAAGAGGAGGTAACCCTGAGGAGTAGGCAAAAACATCACTGAATGAGGAATCTCTTGGAATACTTATTACCTTGCAAACATAATCTCTCCTTATTGGCTTAATCGGTGACGGACGCCTTCAGGTATAACAGAAATATGGTTAGTGCCTGGTGAAGCAACATAAAATGCCCTGTATTCCAGATGAAGAGCGTGACAGAGATCAAAAATAAAACCTAATTGATGCTTCACGATGTTGTGCATCACGACGCAAAGAGGAACTTCGTGCATCCCTAGAAATAGCTTTCGGCACTGGAGTCCGATCCTTTGGGTCCCTTGACGTAGCTCTTGCTGTTGGAGTCCGATCTCGTTTTGTTTCGAGAGCGCGTTTACGCTCACGTTCTCTTTCTCCTTCTCTTTCCTTCTCCCGTCGCTCAAATATGCGTTCCCTTTCCCGGTCCCTAGCTCTTTGCCTTTCTCGCTCCCTCTGGCGGTCTCGTTCTCTTTCACGTTCGCGTTCCCGTTCCCTCTCCCGTTCTCGCTCCTTATCTCTGGCACGCAGATTCTCACGACGGCGCTCTTCTTCCCTTAGTTCAAACTCCCTGAGATAACTTGCCCGGTCATCTTTCCGGAGATCATCAACACGAGGACCACCACCACCACGAGCCAGCATACCACCAGTATAGTCCACGTCCAGGGATGCTGCACTATGGATTCCTTTCCCAGTGCCATAATCCCTGCCTGGAGGTAAACTAACGCCATAACCAGGATTTGAAGAACTCTCCGGATATATATAGTCATCTAAGTTTCGTCGAGGAACAGCTCCTAATAACGATGGAGTATGTTGGCTGGCATAAGAAGATGTGCTGTGTGCTGATAGCCCGTGAGGATCAGACTCGAGCCTTCCTCCATAATGCAAAGCTTCTTGGTCAGAACGGCGTACAGTAGAACTTCGTTCTGTAAGATAATCGGCTTGTCTGCCAGAAATGTTTGCTACTCAGTGCAATAAGATATAATTTTCTTCAAACGTTATTGCAAGTTTCTACTGGAAGGTACATTAGCTTTATAACAAAAGTCTTCGGAGAACATGGTTGCCATACAGAACAGAAAAATAATACAGATCACAGAGGTATGCAACTATTGGAACAAAAATTCTATGCTAGGAACAAATTATGCTACGGTAAAATATATCTTCGAAAAAATACCTGACACCTCCTCCATCAGCAGAAGAGGTATGGAGCGACTGAATTTTCAATAATTGTTCCCCCCGGAGGAGTGATGCTTGATCAATGCGATCATACAAATCAGTCTGCCAAATCATTATAACGAGTATCATGCCAGTTGTAGCCCCACTGGACATAAATAACCCAAATTCGTAAGATATTCTAATAGCTGTGAGAGTGGGCGTACCTGACGACCAAAATTAGATGAATCAACATATCGACCAGTTGGTTCATTTTGCAACTCCCTACTGAGATAAGCGCTTGACCGTTCACCATACTGCCTCCTGTCAACTGGAACGTAACCAGACAGCTTATCTGAATACAAATCGTCCCCCTTTTGACCATAACCATGGCTCGAGGGAGACAAATAGCTTCCAGATGCAAACTTAGGTGAATCTGGCAGAGTGGGGACATATCCCGAGCGGCTCTCCAAGACTGCTGAGCCAACGCCTTTGGTGCTTAAAGGCTGAGAGCTGCTAAGAGAAGTTGATCCATACACCGAGCCATATTGCGTTCCATAATGACTAGCTGTCGACAAATGAGATCTGTATCCACCAATCTCAGCCTCCTGAGGAGCACCTGCAATCGATGGATGGCGAGAACTCAAAGAAATCTGAGATCCCCCTTCTGCACCACTGACTGAACTTCCAGGATAGCCCGATCCAAGCTACATAATAACGTAACAATTAAGCAATAAATTCGACCCGTTATTCTTAGAAAACCATTATCGAGAACAATGAAATCAATATAGTTCTTCTATGCGCAAAACGATTCTACATAACCAACTGTGACACATCAGTAACGCCCTCGTCTAAGAGTATATCAGCTCATACATGAAAGTATCAAGCATAATCCATCAAACATATGGGAAATTTAAGGAAACAAAAAGAGAACTTGATTCGTTTACGATCTTACATTTTGACCATATCCCGACTGCGAACCATACTGCTGCTGGCCGTAGCCAGTCCCTCTTGAAGAATACATATCTTCTCAGGGCATCTGATTCAATTGCAATGAGTTAGTGAACAACTGACACAAAACAGCAATAACAAAGGCTATCAGCCAACATGAATCACGGAAATTTCACGACCCTAAACTTACGACACCGCTGAAAAAAAAAAAAAAAAATTTCTGAGAAATTCCGAAGAATCCAAATATATGCTTCGCTCTAACGATCTAAGATGAAAAGGGACAAACACACACAAAAACAGATAGCGGAAGCGAAAACTGACGTCGTGACAGCATACCTACCAGAAGATTGAATATTTCTTCTTCTTCTCTGCGTGTCACGTAGTGGCAGAAAGAGAAGACCTTAAGCAATTGGGAAATTAAAGAAGGAAAAACAAAACCCTAGAAATCCAGATGAAGAAGACGAGCTGAGAATGGTTGAGGATAGTCGTGAAAAGATTCGAGGAGATTTGGGAGTCTTGAAGTAAAGATGTTGTTATGTGTTGTTAATAAGGGTTTTTCTTTGAAGTTAAGGACACGCATTGTCGCAACCATTACCTTTTAATGGGCTTAGAATTTAACAGTTCATGATAGGCCCATTGTTTTCATCTTTTTTGCTATTATATCTATTATAATATAGTAAGGTTCCTTCTATCTCGAACTCTGAGAAACTGACAAGTGTCGTCTTCTTATTAATTAACTGAAATAAAATACCTATTTAAAAGCCCATAAAACCACAAAATTTTA